>PVKU01004832.1:0-40809 GCA_004027475.1 Anoura caudifer | reverse complement strand
TTTATTGAATTTATTGAGGTGACAGTGGTTAACAAAATTATACAGCTTTTGGGTGCACAATTCCATAACACATCTCTGGAAACTGCATTATGTGTTCACCACCCCAAGTCAAGTTTCCTTCCATCTAGGTGAGGTTAACATTTAAATCAATGGATTTTAAGTAGAGCAGGTTACCATCCCTATGTGGGTGGGCCTCATCCAATCACTTGAAGGCCTTAAGAAAAAACTGACCTTCTCTGAAGAAAAGGGAATTCTGTCAACAGACAGCCTTCAGACACAAACTAAAGCATCATTTCTTCCCAGGGTCTCAGCCTGCCAGCCTACCTTGCAAATTTTGGATTTGCCAGCCTCAACAGTTACATGAGCCAATTCCTTTAAAATACACACACATATCCCCTGTAGGCTGCTCTGGAGAACCTTGACTAATACAATTCATCAAAGTGATGGAGGCCTGGCCTCCAGCTTGGTACCATGTAGGGATGGTGCTGCTTTCATGGAAGGGCCAACACTTTCTGGGTTCTACCTTGGGCATCATTTTCTAAAATGCTTATGTACATGCATATACACACATGTGCATGTATGGGTGCAGTACCCCCACCCTCCCTGGGGACTAAAAGCCCATGTTCACTCCAAGACACCTGTGATACATCCATACAACATATACAGTTGGAAATGGATGCTCCAAGCCAGCCCTTCCTCAGACTAATTTACAGATGGCAACCTCCTTGAGGGCAGGCAGGTGGTTACTAAGCACTCAGCTACTTACTGAGTATACATTCTTCAACATGTGATTTGACCTCTCTGGCCTCAGCTTCTTCTTCTTGTAAATGAGATTAATAATAGTGCCTGTTTCAAAAGATTATTGGGAGAGTTAAATAAGATGGAGTGCCCCGCACAGTTCCTGGCTACTCCCAGTAGATCATTCCCAATAATGTAATATTATTCTCACTTACAGGATTCATAGATGTCCCCACCCTCATAACTATACACACAAAGACTAGTAAGCAGGGCTCACGGTTTTCTTCATGAAAACCTCAGGAGAAGACTCCATCTTGCTTTTAAATCAACTCCTTGTATCCATAGAGACTGACAGCCATTGTGTTCTCTGATTCTCACTAGATTGTGGAGTACTGGGTAGCTTAGCCCATATACCAGGTGGGAACAGTGAAGCAAAGGGACAGTGTGTGATATACTTAATCTGGTGATGGAGCTGGGCCTAGAACCTGCAACTCCTGGCTCCAACTTCTGAGCACCCGATCTACTCCCCAGGGCTCTGCAGTTCTTACTGGTTCCACTTGAGCTTGGGCAGGTCAGGCAGCTCATGCAGACCCAGCCCTGAGGCAATGACCTGGCAATCCCTCCTCATATCTCGCCCGAGAGCCTTCTCGCTCTCTTTCATTCTGCCAATTTGGGTTTAACAGGAGTCATGACTCTTGGCCAAAGCCATGTGTAATTTGCTGCCCTGTGTTCTCTTTCAAATATGCATATACAGAACCCCAACTTCTTTCTTCTCTCTTAAGATTTATTTCCCAATATTCAGCCTTACAATCTGCCCTCTATATTCTAACTGGAATACAAAAACACAGAAAGAAGCATTACTTTGGAGCTTTTTCTTGGCAGCCATGTCTGAAGACCCTAAAACACCAGACAAAAGGAGTTAGTGTGATGCTGCGGACCTTGTTTGAACACAGAAGTAGACCAACTGGAAAGGCAGGGTATGTTCAGGAAGACATTGGCACTCATGTTCAGACACCCGCCTTCTAATCGTTGCCCCTAGCCATGTGTCCATGGGCAACTCATTTTGTATATATGTGCCTCAGTTTCTACATCTATGAAATAAGAGTTGGATAATTTCTAGTCCTAAATATCTAGGATTCTCTGACTTACAGGTACATCCTTATAGATAAGTGACCACTTACATCAAGGAAAAAAATGTCATGCCCTGGCCAGTGTGGCTCAGTTGTTTGGAGTGTCATCCTATAAACCAAAGGGTAGCAGGTACGATTCCCAATCATGGCACATACCAGGTTGTGGGTTCAATCCCTGATTGGAGCACCTACAAGCTGCAACAAGTCAGTGTTTCTCTCTCCTAACAATATTGCTCACATCAATGTCTCTCCCTTTCTAACCCTCCCCTCCCTCCCTTTTTCCCTCCTTCCTTCCATCCCTCCCTTCCTCCTGCTCTTTCTGAAAGCAATGAAAAAAATGTCCTTGGGTGAGGGTAAAAAAGAAAAAAATGTCTGGAGTTCTAGTCTGGCCCCAAGCCTTAGGCAGACACGCTGACTGGCAATAGCTTTCCTTCCTTCTAAGCTAGACCCAGCCTCAGAAGTCTTCTCAACATAGCATTCCTGTAACTATTACCACCCACCCAGAGTTAAGACACAAAATTTATTTGCATTAGAAACATTCAAGAGCCTGAAAGCTTGCCTGCCATCAATCCTAACCCCCCAATACTGCCCACCCAGAGTGTGGGGCCTGCTGGGGCTCTGCACTGTCTCTGGGCTTGGATTTCAGGAGCACTCGCCAGCCTCCCACAGATGGCTGGGCCATCAGGAGAGCTGGGCTCGTCCTGGTCTCTCAGTAACTCACTGGGGTCAGGTGCCCATATCCCAGGGCTCATAGGAGATATCTCAGAAGCAGTAATTTCTATCTTAAGGAACAATTCCAGAGAAGGAGAGGCACAAAGGATGGGCTGGGACATTGCAAGAACCAAGCCAAGGATGCCTAAAACACATACACACACACAAACACACAAACACACTCCCCAACCAGCTGGGTTTATTCATGCATGCATACCCTCACACATTACCCTAAGAAGGGCTTCTGGGTGGAAACTACCTGCAACAGTGCCATCTAGTGGGGGCTGGGGCTGTCCTGCCCTCAAGGTTTCCCGGCTGAGCCCTGGAGGAGAGATGGTCTCTAGGTTCAGGGCCATGAAGGTCATGGCTGTACCTTATGGGAAAAGATACAAAAGAAGTGATAACACTAACTACCTTGGGATCTCTCACTACCCCACTCAATTCTTACCTCCACAGGGTGCTAAGTGGCCCCGCCCCCTACACGCTCAAATGCCCTCAGCACTGTCAAGCCCTGTACCCAACAGAGATGACAAGCTCTGCACATGAATTCCAGGAAACTCATGTTAGGCCCCATTCTGTGCGGAATGGGAAAAGGGAATGTTGCGTTGACCCAGGCCAAGAAATGTCAGTGCCCCTGAGAGACGGTGCAGTGAAGGGGTTAAGGGCACAGACTGCCTGGGTTCAGGTCCCTGCCATAGGCGTTTCTACCCCAGCATTCAGATACATGAATGTGGACAAGGCTCCCCAGTTTCCTGCCTCTGAAACTTAGTATACTCTTCCATATAATAGAAGAATAATGTCTTCCTGACTAGACTGCTGTGTCCATGATGTCTCAAAGAGGCCAGCAGCACCCAGGAAGGCCATGGTTGAAGGTAGTCGGGAAAGCCATCTGCTAGAGGCCGGGGCAGGACTCATTCCTACAGTGCTGAGAATAACCTGGACAGTCTCTCCACACCAACCGCACCAGGAACTCTGCCTCACCCCTTTTCAGTGGCGGGTAGGACACCATTGTTCTAAATTAAATATAGCATGGGCTCTGGCCAAGAGGACCAGTCCTTGCCTTTTTAGAATCTGTAGGAAGATCTGTTGTAGCTTAATGATCTCTGGTTTGGGTAGGGGTTGGGGAGGATGGGATTTTACAATTAAAATCAATTCCTATTTCCCCTTCCCATGGTTCACACTGAACCACCTTCTGACCTTCTCGCCCAGCCCACTGGGAAGCTATACAGCAGAAGGAAGAAGACTTCATAGTCAGGAAGTGGCACAAAAAGGAAGCATTGTTTTGCTTTGGTTTTTTTGGAATGATACAGGGATATCTCAGGGAATCTGAGAGTAAAAAAATGTAGGAAGGTGTCACTGGAATTGAAGTCACAAATGCCAAATTGCTGGAGCCATGGGAGTCAGTTAATCAATCAATCTCTCTCTCTCTCTCTCTCTCTCTCTCTCTCTCTCTCTCTCTCAGCATTTTCTGCTCACTCACCTGCTGATATCTGTGAGCTGGTCAAAGGGGGTTGGGAAGGAGAGAGTTGGGTCATGTGGCATAAATGGAGCAACGAGAATGTGAGAAATGGAGGCATAAGGAACATGATATATATCATATGTATTATATATATTATACATATATATGTATGTATACATATATGTGTGCAGACACACACACATATACATATTAAGTCCTCACTTAAAGTCCTAGATAGGTTTTTAGAACTGTGGCGAAACCATGTATAAGGAAGCCAGTTTTACCATAGGCCAATCAATATAAATAAGAGTTAAGTTCCCACAGCATCTCATCAATGTTATAATGAAATCACTTTAAAAGAAACCAAGTAATTCAAGCACCTCCTGTATATGTATAATATATAGAGTGTAAAAATTTTTCATACAGTATTGTTTAGAACCAAAAAACCATGGTCCTCACTCACTGGCTCACTCACAGGCTGCTCAGGATGCATAATTCATGATGCATTCACTCAGCATGCGCTGCTTCTGGACTCTGAGTGGAACACAGGACACAGGCAAAGACGTGTGGCTTCCGCTCAGAAACATACCATCACTGTATGGGTAGAGGACCGGAGCACAAGCAGCTTCTCAAAGGGAGGGAGGCAAATGCCAGCAGGTACCTCCAGAAAAGAAACAAATAACTAACAAATCGAATACACTACGCCCCAATGAGAAATCAGCAAAGCAACCAAAATGACATGAAGAGCAACAGCTAGGCCCTTCCTGGGCTGGAGGCATATGACAACAGTATCCAAGCCCTGTGGGCCAGTGGCCAAGAGCATCGAAACAGAGCAGAAGGTCCAATCTCCCAGTTTGAACCTGCCTTTTGGCCCCAGAGCCAGCAGCCTCAGCGGACAGATACAGTGTCCTTGCCTCTACCTGAGCTTAATTCAAACCATTCTGTCCAGCCCTAATTCAGAGTTTTTATTGGGTTTTAGGTTTCTCCATATATGGCAAAATAGAAATATTTTTTTTCAGTCTTAAATTAGAAACATACCACAGGAGGATTTTTTGAAGCTTTTTAACAACATTGCTGAGTGAAATGCCTTCAACTCTGCAACTGAAACCTAACATAGGTAACCGCCCACTAGAGACTTTGTTATCAAGAGTGGCATGTGTCCCCTGGAATGTGCTCTTCTCCCCTTTTCCAAAGCAGTCCACAGTGGTCCTCTAAGTAGCCTGGGGTGTGCAAGTGTTGAAAGACTACTCTGGGATTCTAGAAGAACCAGTAGCAGAGATGGACACAACAAAATCACCACTCTGGACACACCCTTTCAAATGGGTGTGTCTGTCACCTCCACCTATGACAGTAAAGTGAGGCCTGGGAGAAGGCTGTTCTCCAGATGGTCACACCAGGATTCTTGGCTTGCCTGGCACATTTAGACACCTGAGGCTTGTTGTAAAAGGGGCCATTCTCAGAAGAAGAGGGGTTGTTAGAAGACCAGGGCACAAATGGTCTGAGCTCTAGGTGGCCCCAAAGTACTTAATCTAGAAAGTGCTTCTGGAGCCTCTGCTAAGAACACTGCTGCACAGAGCGCTCCTCCAGTGAGCACATTTCACACACACTCTGACATGAGGGGCTCAGTAGCTCTTTGCATTCTGGCTGTACCCTTGCTGGACATCATAAGGGGAGCCTGTTGAATGATCAAAGATGCAGGCATATGGCTTGGCACATGGCAGAACCCAATCCTTTGACATTTTGGACCCAACTTAGAATTTTGGAATGAATGTAGCTGTCTTTTGGAAAGAAATCAAGGCAATGAATAAGAGGCAGCTGATAAATGCCAGAAAAAAAATATATAAGAATCATGACAATATGCATAGTTTTGTCCTATCTGGGGTAATCTAATTTCCTTGAAATGGACCAAGAAACCCTGAAATCTAAAAACCAAAGCATCACTCTTCAAGGCTGCTCTTTGTCCCTGTGATCTGACCACCATCTCCAGGGCAGAGCAGCTGGCCAGCCTGATGCCACTGTCACCACATTGGGGACAATGCAAACTCAGAGCCAGGAAGACAAATTGCACCTTTGGAGCACTGGGGAATGGTGGGCTCACTTCTCAGCGCAGTGTGCAGGAGTGGGATTGTGTTTGCTTTCTGCCCCATAAGCCAATAAATGCCAGGTAGAATAAAAATAGTCTGGCACCTCCAGGCTTTTGGGCCTGAGGTTGCAAGGGGCACCTTGCCCCCATTAGAGAACAACCCCAGACCACAGCTGTCTATCATCCCCCTGATGTTGAGGCTTCCTGCGAGCCTACACCTAGCGCTGTGTCCAGTCTCTGCACACCACTGCAGGCTGGTGGGGAGGAAGTGACCTTGGTGCTCCAGGTTCCTGCCTGGTGGTAGAGGCTGGACCTTCATGTGCAATGGCGGGGGAACTGCACAGGTCATAAGCCTGAATAGTGTGTCCCTTGAGCACACATTACAGGAGGAATTCTGGTGAAGAAAAGTCCAGTGGGCTGGAAAAGGCATAAAGGCTTTCTAGAGACAGGCCTGGAGTTGGTCCTTGAAGGACAGGCAGAAAAGGGAAAGGCACTAGTGGAAGGCTGGTGGTACAGCCAGCACTAAGACTTGCAGGTGGGGAATAAACAAGGTGTGTTGGGGGATGGCCAAAGCAGGACAAAGGGCTTGCCTTGCAGAGGAGAAAGAATAAGTAAGGTTTCCTCCTCCCAAGTTTATTCCCTGATGTGTCCTCATATCCGAAAGTCCTCTGAGGTGGCTCTCTTCAGATCTGAAATGCCACCTGACAAAGAGAAAGCAGGCAGGCTGCCTGGAAGAGTACTGTGTCTCTCCACCTCCTGGCCCCCAGGCCAAAGGTTTTCACAGTGTCAAAAGACTTGAGAAAAGTCAGCTGGTTCTGCTGTCCCCTCCCCCATTTCTGGCCTCCACAGTCTGGAGGGGGGGCAGCTTCTACCATTGATAACTCCCCCAGGATAGGCTCGGTCTGTCCTGCCTTTGGACATATGGGTCAGAGTGAGCTCTGGGCCTTGGGCACATCCCCCAGATGCTGGGAAAGTTAAAATGCAGACTGAGACCCAGCCTCTTGCCTGTCCTTGGCCTTGAGAATATCACTCTGTAGGAAGGGGAGCTACTAAGGGAGCCTCACTACATTAGAGGGTGGGAGCAGGACAGCTTTGGACCCCCCTCCCCTGAGTCAGGGACCTGTGCCAGCCTGGCTTTCAGCGAACCTCTGGAAACAGAAAAGACCACAGGCTCTTCTTATCTGAAGTGGCCCTTTGCAGAAACAGCAGCCTCTGGGCTTTGCCAGGCCCTCAGGGCTTTCTCTGCAGCATCAGAGTCTCCCTTAATCAGCCTCAACTGGCACGTCTGTTAACTCAGATCTGTCCTTCTGCCCCCTCTCTCCTACCTCCTTCCCCTTTAGCAGAGAGAGACACTTGGGGAGTTCATCTGGTTGCTGCCTCACCTCCTGGGTCCCCAAGTGGAACCTGCTCAGGCCAGCAACTCCACCTTCTCCCTCTCTGTCCAGCCAGGCATGGCCAGATCCCACTGAGTAAAGGAGGAAAGGGCTGGGGACCAGTCTCACTTGACTCACAGCCGCAGTGACCAGCACAGGGAATTGGGAAGTGACCATGGGCTAGACCAGACCAGAGCAGTGCCTGCCCCCAACAAAATCTACCTTGGAAAGCTGCTGCCCCTTCGTGTGTATGGTAAAGAATGAACAGATTACCACTGCCAACAACGCTGTGGTTTATACCTGTTGTCCCTGCTCAATTCACTCTCGAAAGTGCTCCAGTCGAGATGATAAATTGCATGGTCACCTTGTTTGACCACTCCCAAGGTTAATGAGTAGTCAAGACAAAATTTGAACCCAGACCTGGCTTCAAATGCTAAGCTTATGCAGAGTAAGGACTAACAAAGGCTTGAGGAGGGCAGATGGTAAACAATCAGAGGGTACTTTTATAGAGTAGCCTACAGGCAGCACAGACAAAAATAGGGAGGATCCTGGAAGACCTCCTGGGGGAAGTAACATGGCCACAGGCTATGGCAGGCAAATAGAAGAAGGAAGAGTGTGTGCAAAAGTGGCAGGCAGCCTGACCCTGGGAGAGACATCTCAGCCTCCAAGACTCCCTGGCTAAGATGGCTGTGAAGAAGACATGTATTTTCAAGTAATGAGTTTGTCATCTAAAATATCTCCGCTTCAGCTTGAATG
Organism: Anoura caudifer; assembly: GCA_004027475.1. NCBI lineage: Eukaryota > Metazoa > Chordata > Mammalia > Chiroptera > Phyllostomidae > Anoura > Anoura caudifer. The sequence goes on along the minus strand of PVKU01004832.1, from coordinate 32,559 downwards.
AAGAGGTTTGATCTCCAAATGGGATCTGGGTATATAGGACAGCAATCAAAGCCAGGCATCCGGTGTCAGACAATTATTTAAAAAGCCCCTGGGTGAGTGGAGGATGACTCCTTCTTCCTCTGAAGCATCAGGAACATCTGCTGGGCCAGGTCATGAGCAGGCCAGGGCAGAATGTGCAGCCTGGAGACTTGGGGAGGTCTGCTACACAGTCTCTGAGTGACAGTCATCAGCAACCCCAGGATTCTGGGCAGACTTGGAGAGTCTTGCAGACTTGGACCAAGGCATAAACTATGAGGGCTCCCTGAGGGCAAGGCCCTGTGTGGGCAGGACCTAGGGTACCAGCTGGAGGCCTGGGCTTATGAGGGAAGGTCACAGAGCCCAGGAAGGCCCCCAAGCCAGGACACCTTCCCTGCCTGGCCAATTCCTTCTCATCTTAAAGTTCAGCTCCTCTAAAAGGTAAGCAGTGTTATCCCATTTTACAGAGGAGGCAGCTGGGGCCAGAGGGGACAAGTAACCTGCCGAAGAACACACAGGTAATTAGGAGACAGGACCTGGATCCAAATACAGGCCCACTGACTCCCATCCCCAGGTCAGGGCTGCCTCCAGTAATTACAGGTTATAACAGCTTCTGAGACTGATGAGACTGCTGAAGGAAAGTGTGCTTGGCTTTCATCACCGGGAACAGGAGGGAGCCACCACCTCCAGCGTTAATCTTGCCGGTCAAGGCCCCAGGTCTTGCTTCACAAACAAAGGACCTTGAAAAGAAGGGGCAGGGCTGAAGATAGTAGAAAGGTCCCACACTTCTCATCAACTCTTTTCCCCAGTTTAGGTCAGTGGCAATACTGGTCATTAGCCATGTCAAAATCTAAGGAACTTTATGCAGCAAATAATAACCCCTTCCCCATCCATTCCCTCCACAGAACGCTTGCCTCACCCGCCACTTCCCCCTACAAACCAATGGGCCACATGGAGGGGACTCTAGCAGGCAGGGTAGCAACAAGACAGGGTAACTGTCTACTGCCCTTCCCCTGTTTCCAAACAGGAGTGTTTGATGGGGAATGGGGAGAAACGCCAGGCCTGGGGTCCCAGCGGGGCTGTCAGCAAGCAGGTGGCAGCAGGGGAGGTGCTCAAGAAGCTGGAGCTCAGTGAAATCAACCCAGGGACAAGGGTGTGCGGCTGGCAAGCCAGACCCACATTTCAGTGCTGGGAAGACCAAGGCCAGACAGGGAAGGGCTTTGCTCAGGGCCACTGAGTGAGGGCAGGCCTCTCTGGGGTGGGTTCCCAGGCATGGATTCCTCCACACAGCTCTGAAAATTGTGTTTCTCTCTGATCCGAAGCCCAGGGAGCAGAACTCAGCTGAAGAAGGTATTCAAGGGATCTAGGGGCTACAGCAGCTCTGGGACCTTCTTCTCTTTTACCCTGTGAGCCTGTGACTTCACCCCCTCCCTCCCTTCAGAGATGTGGTCATGGACCAGAAGCCAGGTCCCCTGAGTTCCCCAGAGAGAAGCCACCCCCCCATTACTCAGACACTGATGGAGAACGAAAGGGGAGCCACAGGAGGGGTGGAGAAAGACCAGGGTCTACCAGTATACAGACCTGTATTTAGGCTCCATACCTGCTGGCTCCCTGCTCCTGTCCCCTGAGCTCTGTTTCCCCATCTGTAAAATGGGGGCAGTAACAGTGTCTCCCTCAGAGGACTGTGTGGAGGATGAGACAGGTGCATGTGCAACCAACACACAGCCAGCCTCCATTCAGGATGTGTTCCTCCTCTTCCTTGTTATGAAGAATCTCCCCACCCCACCCCCAACTACCCAATCTCTGGGCTTCTAGAAAACACTTCCATGGTCTTCCTTCAATGCCAACTTGGCTCCAGTGTATGGGATTGAAGTCTAATATCCAGCACGTCTTTGTTGAGCCTCTATGTGTGCCGAGTCAGTGTGGACACCGCGAGTGGGAGGTGTAATGCTCACAGTCTGGCTGGGGGGACCATGGCTTCAGTAGGCACACAGTGGGCCCTCAATAAGCATCTGCCCAGAGTCTGACTCATGACTCATACAGCCAACTGACAGTCACTATCCACCTCATTCCCTCGTTTTCACGATGGACTGTCATATCCAGAGGATGTGATGAGAACCCAGAGACTTCCAAAAACTTGCATGAAGTCACCACAGCAGGTTGGTGCCAAAGATTGGATCCAGGTACCAGCCAAACAGATTTATTAACAGAATAACCCCTGACTTGGAAATCAAATTGGCTTAAATCCCGTTTCAAGCCTTGGCGTTATTTACCACTTAAGGCTGTGTGACCTTAGGCAGGATACCTAACCTCTCTGACCATCAGTTTCTTCTGCAAAATGAGGTAACATCTTTCTTCCAGAGTTGAAGTGAGGTTGACAAGAGATCCCTGGATATAAAGTATCAAGTGTAGTGTGAGAGGGGCTTAGCATCTGCCCACCCTCAGCCCTCCTAGAGTAGCCAGATGGAAGTGACACAATGGAAAGGCCTTATGTGCCAAATAGTTCTAGAATGTCCTTAGAAGAGCAGCAAAAAGATAGAAAACCACACAGGAGCTTGTTTTCAAAGACAAAGAAAAATATGATTAAGTAGGCCCAAGAATGCCGTTATAAAAGAATGAAAATATTTTCCTTACGAGGACATTTATATGTCAACAGATGATAGGGGGTGGGAGGAGCCACCACAAGGCTGCCAGGCACTGCCAGCCTCATGACATGAAGATCCATAAGCAGGGCCATGCACAGTGGGCCAGCTGCGTACAGAAAGCCTTTCAAAGGCCTCAGTTCTCCAGCCTATAAAGCAGGACTGCTCAATCTGCTCTTGTCTGGTCATGGCTCCTTTCTTTTTTCTTTTCTTTTCAAATAATAATTATATTTATTTAAGGTGTACAACATGATGATCTGATATGCATGTTTACAGTGAAATGATTACTCTAGTCAAACTAGTTAATACATCATCTCCTCATGCAGTTACATTTGTACCTGTGTGCATGGTCAGAGCACCCGAAACCTATTCTGTTGGCAAATTTCCAGTACTCGGTAGAGTTTCATTAACTACAGTCATCATGCTGCCCCTTAGAATGCTGCACTTACTTGTCCTACGTAACTGCCCCTTTGTGCCCCTTGACCAGCAGCTTCCCATTTCTTCCACCTCCCTGCCCTGGTAACCCCTGTTCTGCTCTCTGCTTCTGTGAATTGACCTTTTTTTAGATTCCACATAATAGTGAGATCATGCAAAATTTTTCTTTCTATCATTGGCTTATTTCACTTAGGATCATCTGTGTTATTGCAAATAGCAAGCTCTCCTTCTTTTCTAAGGCTGAATAATATTCTATTATATTTAGTCCGTAATTTCTTATCCATTCATCTGTGGTTCCTTTCAATATGCCCTCTTTTGGTAAACTGGATGGCAGCAGCTGTCATTACCGTCTCAAGGTCAGTGGAAGGAGCTGATAGGTCTTAGTCAGGCTCAGAAATGTTAGGGAGTGCTCCTGAGGTCCCGCAGCTAAGAGTGGTGTGGTAAGGCTGGACCAAAGCCCACATGGCCCCACTTGGCCACACTGCCTCTCCATCCTCCCCACCCCTCCACATCCCTGTGAGTGGCACTGATATGAACCAGATACCCACTAGCCCACAGGCAGCACTCTCAGCACCTCCTGTCCTACCCTCTCACTTAAGGGCTGCCCACCTGGTCTGTCAATTCTGCCCCTCTCCCAACGCCCAGACACAACATGTGGGAATTTTCTTTCTGGTTGTCCTCACCTTGCTCCTCTCTGCTCAAGCGACCATGACCGGTTTCCTATTCTCAGATTCCTTGCCTCCCTCTCACCTTCCTTTCTCACTGTTGCCAGCCTAGGCCAACTCTCCTCACCTGGTCCTTGGGTCACAGCAAGCACCCTCCTGACCTTGCACATTCTAGATTTTTGCCCCCTCCCAAATGCCCCCACAGACATCAGCTTCTGAGGACTGTCAACATGCTCATACCCACATTCCACCCACACCCACTCCCTGGCTTTGAATCCTTCTGCACCACCTTCCCCTGCCAACTACCTGATACAATTCATAGCTTTCGTAGCTACACCCCTACCTCCGCCTGCTGCACACAGGAGGTGCTCAATAGGTGCAAGTTGATGATAAATGCCTTTATATTAAAATCACTGGGATCCCCTTTTGTTTCTAGATTTCACCTGCAGCTCCTGGAGTCTGTGAGGTCCCAGCAGGAGCCAGTACCACAGTGGGTGCTCACAGAGCGCCTACCAGTCTGCCCTGGGCCAGGCCACTCCTGTATCTTCCAAGCAGGACTCTCACAGCAAACCATGCCCACCCTGAGGACAGTTCACAGTCTGGCTGCAGGGACTCAGAAATGGGCCCTCCATTAGCCCAGGAGGAACCCCCTTTCCCCAGCCTTACACATTGGCCTCTGAGCCCAGGTAGCATATGGCAGCTCACCCCCACTCCACTTTGGGACAGAGCAGTACAGGACTTAAAATACCTCTGTGTTCTCAGGATGGAAAGTCTTAATTAAGGAAACTGAGGCTCCAAGTGGAAGGTGCTCCAGACACCCGAAGCCTAGGTTCAAGCCCTCGCTGTTCAGACCCATTCACTAGACCCTGCCATCCCTCTCCATCCAAATCCCCTGGCAGAGGATTACAACAAATCCCCAGCCCCAGGTGCACTGATCCTCTTCCAGGCCCACCCAGGTCCACCTTGGAGGCATTCTCTCATGAGAGAACTCCCTGGAGCAGCTGCCAGTGCTTGGGAAGGTCCCTGGGAAAACTTCCCAGGAGCTGGCTGGGAGTGGGGTGATGATGAGGGCACAGCAAAACTGTCTGGAGAGGCAGGCCATCCAGGTGTAGGGCAGGCACTCCCTTCCTCTCCCTGCAGGTGGCAGGCAGAAATTAACAGTTCTAGGAAAGCACTCTCAGGGCCAAAGGGGGAGTGTCCGTGAGAAGACAGCCAGGCTTCTGCCACATTTGCTATGTTCCATTATGGGAGCCCTGCATGGGGAGCCAGGAGGGTGAACAATGTGGGCAGTTCCACTGTTAATCCTCTGTGCTCCCAGCAAATTCTATGCAGGTTGAGAACTGGTGCAATGTACAAGCAATAGATTTTCCTAAACAACAGCTGCCTCTCTAAAACCTTCCCAGGCCCAGGCCCAGTGGATTGAGCTGGGCCTCAGACTGCTTACATTCAGGCGGACACTGTCAAAAAGCAGAGTCTCCTGCCCCACAACTATCTGGGTCTTCAGGAAACTGGCTCACCCCAATAGGAATCAACCTCGCTGCCACAGTTCTCAGGTCACTGGCTATTGCTGTGGGTCAGGCTGCTTGCTAAGCACTGAAGATCCAGCTGTAAATGAGGTGAGCACCCTGCTTCCACAGAGCTCAGGCTGATGATGGGGGACAGTCAAGTGAACAGCCCTGAGCCATGTGCTGAGGCTGTGAGTTAGAGATACAGACCATTGAGTCTGCCTGCTCCCTGCTCCCCTCGGCAGGACTCTGCCAGCACAGAGTTTCTGCTGGGTCTGGGCTGCTACAGTGTGGGCCACATGACTCCCTCAGCCCAATCCCAGCTGGTCCAACCAACATAGGCTCTGCCAAGAGTGACCAGTCTACTAACTGGCTGATAAAAAGATGAAGAGGGCCATGACGAGTCTGGCTTTAGAGAACTGGAGTTTCAAAAGCAAGTGAGTTAGACTGGAACGGGCCACAAGGCTAGGCTGGGGCCAGAGAGGCCTTGATAGCCACACACAAGCTAAGGCAGCAGAAACTATGAAAAGCCTAGGCTTAAAGAGACAGAGGGCCAGATAGTGCTGACTCTAGGATCACAGGGCCCGGAGTAGTCAAGGAAGGCTGCCCAGGTGATGAGACCAGGCTGGGAATGTAAAAGATCTTCAAGACACAGATCCCAGCTCAACTAGCACTTACTCCATTCAAGAAACATTTGTTTGCCCATTTCCAGACCCCATATCAGGATGACTATGACTTGGTCTGTGCCCCCAGGAGTCCACAGCATGAAGGAAGACATAAAGGTTAGTCTGATGATGGCAGCATGGGAGAATCAGCACTGTGAGAGAAGGAACACAGGAGGCTGTGGGAGCTTGTGGCAGACACAAGACCCAGCCTGTTTTCCACAAGGCAATTTACCTTCTAGTCCAAAGCTACCATGACAATGGAGTGATTCTAGAAATGGACCAGGTCCACTAGGTAATAACTGGCTCTGCTTGCTTTGGAGAGCCCAGGGATGCACTCAAAACAGCTGGTTTGTTCTGGCCCCAAGCAACTGCAAAAGGCTGATTGTCCACTGACAATTTCTGGCATGCAAGAGTCAGAGCAAAAAGATGTTCTGCTTCTATGCCCATTCATGTGGCAGTGGCCAGGGCAGCTCCTCAAATCAGCTCAGCTCCAGCCTCCACACTGACCGCAAGTGCAGGGGTGAGTGAGCATTTGGAAAAACCAATCAGACCATCTCCACAGAGCCTGTTGGAGAGGAACACAAGTGTTTGGTGCTCTTGGACCTTGGATTCTTAATCTGAAAAGAAAAACCATCTGCTCCATGAGGTTGTTCTGAGGATCAAATGAGAGTATGCAGGTAGAGCCTGGTTCAGTGTAAGGACCCCACTGCCATTAGAGGGTTGGGCTAGGTGGGCTGGGCCATGCAGTCCTCCAGACCAGAAGCTGGGTGTGGTTCTCCTTCAGATCCCTGCCCCAAAGGTGTGTGGCTCCACATGCCTCTGTGGAGCATTTTACTCCCTTACTAAGGTATTCTTTTGCTTGTTTATTGTCTGCCTTGGTCTAAAAACAATTGGTTAAAACCAGTACCTCTTAGAATCAGGAGGTTACCAGGCTTCATGCTTTGTTGCTTTTGTTGTTGTTGTTCAAATTTATGTGGAACTAATATTTATTGAGCAACTTTGATTTTACAAACTAGATGGCTTAGACATACTATATCATTTGATTCCAATATATAATAGGATGAAAAGGTGGCAAAATATCTTTTAGGAAAAAAACTCTGTTGGTAAGTGACATACCTCCCTAAGCTTCATTTCCTCAGTTTCCTCAGCAAAAAGGGGACCACAGTCATATCTATCTCATGTAGCTACTATGAGGGTTAAATTAGATGATACACTGGATGCAATAAGCACAATACTGAGGGAAAGCTATCTTTCCAGTGCCTAGACTGTACCAAGCATAAAGTATGAAACTAATCAATATCTGATTGGCTGATTGATTTACACAGATTAAGCACTAATAATTGTTACCTATACCATTTGTCTATAAACCTTTACAAATCGGCATGTTTGATAATCAAGACGAAGCTCTCAGGACATAGTTTCCATGTTTGGGATGAGATAAAAACAATATTGTTCAGGCAACCAGAGAAAATTCTCCTGAGGTTAAAATGATTGAGGGACTTTCAAAAATGAAGGGGTCTAAAATTCCCCTGTAAGCTGTTTGCTTCCTCAAGATGTAATTCTCCTCTACTGCCTAAATCCTTCAATGAGATCTGCCACATAAGGACTTCCAGCCAAGATGGAGGCATAGGTAGACAAACTGTGCCTCCTCACACAACCAAAATTAAGGACAAACAAGGATTTAAAAACAAGAAAACACCCAGAACTGAGAGAAAATTGAGCTGTACGGAGGTCCAACAACCATTCATCCATTCATCAAGACCAGTAAGAGGGGGAGAGTCGTGGCAGGAGGAAGTGAAGGTTGGTGACCTGGCGCACAGGCAGCTGCTGGAAGACCCAGGCCTGCAGGCGGGGTCTGGCAGGCCCAAGGCACAGGCAGCTGGCTGACCAGGCGGTCCCACATTCATGCGCAGATAATCCAGGCAAAAATGGGGAACAACACAAAACTCACAACCCAGGGCCCCAGCGCCAGGAAATAAAACCTGAAAACACCGAGACCCTGCCCCCACATACAGCATCACAACCCAGGGACTGGGCTGCCCCACCCTGGGGAATACATAAGGCTCCACCCCTCACTATGTAACAGCCATGACCAGACCCCCCCAAAAAAAATGGCTCAAATGGGAGAACAGATCAAAGCTCCAGAACCAGTTCATCTAAGTGACCAAGAGATAGCCAACCTATCACATGCACAGTTCAAAGCACTGGTGATCAGGATGCTCACAGAATTGGTTGATTTTGGTCACAAATTAGATGAACAAATGAAGGCTACAATAAGTGAAATGAAGGAAAACACACAGGGAACCAATAGTGATGGGAGGAAAAATGGGACTCAAATCAATGGAGTGGACCAGAAGGAAGAAACAAACAGAAAAGAATGAAGAAACAATAATTTGAAAAAAAAAATGAAGAGAGGCTTAGGAACCTCCAGGACATCTTTAAACATCCCAACATCTGAATTATAGGGGTACCAGAAGGGGAAGAGGAAGAGCAACAAGCAGAAAACTTATTTGAACAAATAATAAAGGAGAACTTCCCCAATCTGGCAAAGGAAATACACTACCAGGAAGTCCAGGAAGCTCAGAGAGTCCCAAAGAAGGTAGACCCAAGGAAGAACTCACCAAGGCACATCATCATTACATTAGCCAAGATTAAAATGAAGGAGAGAATTCTAGGAGCAGCAAGGGATAAGGGGACAGTCACCTACAAAGGAGTTCCCATCAGACTGTCAGCGGATTTCTCAAAAGAGACCTTACAGGCAAGAAGAGGCTGGAAGGAAGTATTCCAAGTCATCAAAGTCAAGGGCCTACATCCAAGATTGCTCTATCCAGCAAAGCTGTCATTTAGAATGGAAGGGAAGATAAAGCGCTTCTCAGATAAGGTCAAGTTAAAGGAGTTCATCATCACCAAGCCCTTATTATATGAAATGTTAAAGGGACCTGTCTAAGAAAAAGAAGATAAAAAATGTGAACAGTAAAAAGACAGCAAACTCACAGTTATTAACAACCACACCTAAAACAAAAGCAAACTAAGCAAACACTAGAACAGGAATAGAAACACAGAAATGGAGGTCACATGGAGGATTAGCAACAGGGGAGTGGGAGGAGGAGAGAGGGGGAAAAGGTACAGAGAATAAGTAGCATAGATGGTGGGTAGAAAATAGACAGGGGGAGGGTAAGAATAGTGTGGGAAATGTAGAAGCTAAAGAACTTATGACACATGGACATGAACTAAAGGGGGGCATGTGGGTGGGAGGGGGTGTGCAGAGTGGAGGGGAATGATGGGGGAGAAATGGGACAACTGGAATAGCATAATCAATAAAATATAATTTAAATTTTTTTTAAAAGTTCTTTCTAAAAAAAATAAAGAATAATTTTTAAAAAAAGATCTGCCACATACACAGTCCCCTGGGTGGGTGGTGTTGTAGAGGTTGAAGCTATTGGGGCATTGTCCATCAGACTGACATGAAAAAGAGAAAGTACAAAACACGCCTACAGCAAACAAACACAGAGGGTTAAGAACTTAGCCACAGCAAGCCCTCTAAAGAAATAAATGCACACTACACATCACAGAGTATAAAACTACCATTAAAAGGGCAGAAAAAAAATGTGTGATTTCCAAATTAACAGAAAAAATGGAATAATTAAACAAATCCAGAGTCTTAGAGCAGAGCCGTAGAACCTTAGAGACGTAGCAGTTTCCTGCTATAACAATGGTTGGGCGGAACCTGGTGCTTGACCCCCATCCCAGCCAGCCATCCAGATCCAGCTTTCTGCCACCTCCTCACAGCACCCTTGGACCACCCCAAGGCCCCACCACCGCTCCAGCACCACCCAGCCACCTCTCCTCAGCCACCCACCATGATGAGAGTGTCTAGCTGGAAGGTGCATCAAAACTACCACCAGGACTTAAAGGCTGCGGTCAGCCACCAGATCAACCTGGAGCTCTACATTTCCTACATCTACCTGTCCATGTTTTACTATTTTGACCACAATGATATAGCTTTGAAGAACTTTGCCAAATCTTTTCTTTACCAATCTCATGAGGAGAGGGAACGTGCTGAGAAACTGATAAAACTGCAGAACCAATGAGGTGGCTGAATCTTCCTTGAGGATATCAAGAAACCAGACCATGATGACTGGGAGAATGGGCAGAATGCAACGTAGTGTGCGTTACGCTACACTACATTACACTTGGAAGAAAGTGTGAATCAGTTACTACTGGACTTGCATAAATTAGCCACTTATAAAAATGACCCTCATTTGTGTGACTACATTAAGTCGCACTACCTGGATGAGCAGGTGAAATCCATCAAAGAATTGGGTGACCCTGTAACCAACTTGCACAGGTTGGAGACCCCTGAAACTGTCATGAAACTGGTATCTCTTTGACAAGCACACTCTGGGATACAATGAAGAGAACTAAGCCTTAGGCTGCTGTCCCATAGCCAGGGGTTTGGGGGGTACTTCCCTGGTCACTGGAGAGGTGCGTGCATGTTGGAGTTACCTTTACCTTTTCTATAACTTGTAACAAGTCATCCACTTATGTTTTTTCATTTATACCATTCCTTCAAATAAAGTAGTTTGGTACACCTCCAAAAAAATATCCAAAAGTGGAAGACAAGAAAAAGAAAAGAAACCTCATGCGGGACCGATAGGAAGCATATAGTAAAATGGCACATTTAAATACATTGAATGTAAAGGGACTAAATGTTCCAATTTAAAAACTCCAACAAAAGATTATCAGAAATATTTTAACATAAACATAACTAATTAAAAAGAGAAAGATACAAGACATAAGTATATAGAAAGGTGCTATGGTCTGAATGTTTGTGTCCCCCAAAAATTATATGTTGAAAGGTAATGATAGTAGGGGGTGGAGCCTTTGGGAGATGATTAGTGCCCTCATGAAAGAGACCCCACAGAGATCCCCTGTCCTTTCCACCATGTGAGGTTATAGTTACAAGACAGCCATCAATGAGGAAGCAGGCCCTCACCAAACACCTAATCTGCCGGCGCCATGACCTTGAACTTCCTAGCCTCCAGAACTGTGAAAAATGCATTTCCATTGTTTATAAGCCAGCCAGTCTATGGTGTTTTGTTATAGCAGCCCAAACATACTAAGACAGAAAGGTTATAAGTAAAAGGATAGAAAAAGATATACCATGCAATAAATAAACTAAAGAAACAGTGTGGTTATGCTATTATTAGTCAGTGAAAACTTTAAAGCAAAAAGCATTACTAGAAAATAGGGCAGCCAGTTCATGATGACAAAAGGTTCTGTTCATCAGGAAGATAAAACAATCCTAAATGTATATGCAGATAATAATATGCCCTTAAAACATAAAAAGCAAACATGGACAAATCTATATGAAAGGAAATAAAGTCTCAAAATGAGAGCTTTAATAATCAGTAGATGTTTAAAGAAGCTAATAAAAAATCAGTAAGGATAAAGAATATTTTAACAACATTTAACTAATGGGCAACACCTACGGAATAAAATTTTTTTCACATACACACAAAACAATGACAAAATTCACATATACTAAACCATGAAACAAGTCTTAACAAATTAAAAAGCACTGAGCCCTAACCAGGTGGCTCAGTTGGTTGGGGCACCATCCTGTACACTAAAAGTTTGCAGGTTCCATTCCCAGTCAGGGTACACATCTCAGTTGCATGTTCAACTCCCAGTCATGGTACGAAGAGATGGCAAGCAATCAATGTTTCTCTCTCACATCAATGTTTCTCTCTCTCTCTTCCTCTCTTATCAGAAAACATATCCCTAGATGAGGATTTTTTTTAATTTTTAAAGTAAAGTATTGAAATCATGGATGTTCTCCAACTATATGCAATTAAGTTAAAATCAATAACAACAACAAACCCTAAAAAATACTTATATGTTTGGAAATTCTGGAATGTATTTTGAAATAACTAGTGGATGAAAGAAGTCCTAACACAAAGTAAGATAAATTTGACCTGAGTGATAATAAAAATACTACACAGCAGAATTTGTCAGATACAGCTAATACAGTACTTAGAGGAAAATTGATAGCCATGAATATCTACATTTATAATGAAAAATTAATGAATTAAACAATTTTCTCAAGAAGTTAGTAAAAGAAATTTGGGGAAGATGGCAGCAGGGTGACAGCATAGCTTTTTAATTTTCCCAGATTCCCATATCAAAACAGAAAGTGTTCAGTTAGAAAAACCAAAAACTTACAAAAAATATTTACAAAAAAAAAAAGAAGAAGAAGAAGAAGCTAAGACCTAAATAAATGAAGAGGTATCCCATGTTCATGGATTGGAAGTCTCAATATTGTTAAGATAAGAATTGTTCCCAAATTGGTTTTCAGAGTCAACAAAATCCCAATTAAAAATCCCAGCAGGATTTTTAAAAAATAATTTGCCAAGCTGATTCCAAAATTTATATAAAAATACAGAATAACCTAAAATAGCCAAATAACTCTGAAAAAGATGAACGAAGTTGGAAGGCTTACACTCCCTGATTTCAAGACTTACTAGGAAACTATAGTAGTCAAGGCAGAATGGCATTGCCATATAGACATAGACCAATGGAGCAGAATAGAAAGTCCAGAGATAGATGCACATACATATGGCCAATTGATTTTGACAGCGATGCCAATGCCATAGAATAGAGAAAGAAAATCTTTTCAACAAATTCTTCTGAAGAGATCATAAAGCCAAGAAGAAGCAGAGCAGGGATCAGGACACAAATTGGTACAGCTGCCAAACCCACAATGTAGACACTATCAAAAAAATACAGGAAAATAGAGAAGAGATTAAGAAAAGCAAGCATGAAGATCAGACCCTCTAGGCCACCTTGTTCCTCACCAAAGGGGATGAAGGAACACCTTACCCCTAGAAAAAGGGGTCTCTCCACACACACATCAACATTACGCCATGAGACATGATCAGGACCAGCAGGAAAAGTGTGCTTGTTCTAGAGACACTGTTTCAGGAGAACAAGCTGCCTCCTGGGATAGAACCTGGCCCTTGGGGCCCCTTAGATGGGTGGGGATCTAAGGGCAGATGGGAAGGGGAGAAGAGAAGAAAGGCCAGAAAGGGAAGGTGGTCTCTGAAGTGAACTCTACAGAATGAAATGCTGCTCAATGACAGATCTAGATCCATCCCCTTACTGTATGGGAGTAAAAACAGGGGCTCAGAAAGAGGTAGGAACTTGAAGGAAGCTACATAGTCAAGTACCAGATCTAGGATTTGAATTTAGTACATTTTCTCTGCAAATGCAGCTAACTATGGGAAGTGAGGATTTTCCTAGGAAATTGGGACAGATGGCCATTGTTACTGCCATGACAGAGGGTGGTGGTTGTAACATTCCAGCAGAGGTTCCTCTCTCCCCTTGCCCCAGGGCCCTGGGTAAACAAGCCTTTCACCTGCCACCCACCTAGTGGCCCACCTCACTTGGGAGCTTGCTCCAGAGTTCAGGGAAACCCCCTGGGCCTACACTCACCCCAGAGTTCTGTGGACCCAGGTCAAGTCCCTCAGGTTGAATGACCAGGCCAGAGCACTACTGTCCCTACCTCTGCTCAGAGTGAGCCCCTGCAGTGGTTCTGACAAGGTAGATCCAGCCTGAGGACTCACATTGCTTAGGGAGGCCACCAGCCAGCAAGTCTTTGGTCATCCCTCCAGGCACCAACAAAATTAGGAGTCCTGCCAGCCCAGAATAACCAGGAGGGTAAATACTCAGCTGGCATAGACTGGGCAAAGCTCAAGTTAGGTCTCCATTACCTGAGATTTTGGACTTTTCACATCAGTCTGACCAGTAAATCCACTGTAGGCTGGATGTGCCAGGGCCTGGCTCTGTGTCACCCAGGACAAGATGATCTCCCTCAACACCCACCTCATCCAGGCTCCCCCCATTCCACTCCTAAGAAAGCCTGACCATGAGCCTGACTTCTCCTCAGTCTCCCCTACTAGCCTGGCAGTTCCCAAAGCCAGTAATATCTGGGAATTCATCCCTGATTTCAGCAGCCAGCCCAGGTGTAGGGATTCAGTGGATGTTTTGTCGAATTCTAATTACATAAAAAACCTACATTCTGAAAACTTTCTTTACAGAAGTTTCATCATTTTTGTTGTTGTTGCTGTTGGTAAGGTAATTTCTTTCCCATTCTCCCTAGTTTCTTGATGTAAATTTCCTTTAACAGAAAAACATAAACCTTGCCTCAGCCAAGCTACGTAGACAAGGAGGTTGCCATGCTTTGGCCAAGCTGGCATCACTAGCTGGGGGGACCTGAAATTCCCAAAGCTGGGGCTGTGGAGGTGGCTGTCCATGGGCAATGGGAAGAAGGGCAAATTAATGCTTATCAACACAGCTGAGTTTGTGGAGGGGTAGATAGGATGAAGAACATGAGGGGAAGCCAGGGAGCAGGGCAATCTGGAGGAAAAAGACTGCTTCCCCACCCACCTGTCCAGACCTGCTCTTCCTCCTTCATTCCTGCCATTTTCATCAAACCCAGTAGCACATTCTGAATGGCCCACCTCCTGAACTTCTCTCAGACCCTCCACCTCTCCATCTCCTGGTCCCAGTCACTGTTCTATCTCCTCTGAACCACTTGTACTTCTTCTTTCAACGCAGCCTCCATATCCGTACAGGACCAGGCAGATCTCCTGGGAACAGCTCTGATCACACACTCCCCTGCTTGAGACACTTCAACTTTCTACACACCTTGACAAAAAACCCAAACACCCTTCCTTTGCTAATAGACTGCACATGACTTGGCCCCTGCCCACTCTGCCCATTCATCTTGCATTCTCCCCATGCCCCACACAAGTCTCTCGGTTCTCCAACACACCGAGCTCCATCTGTCTTCAAAACCTTTGTACCACTCCTAACCAAGGAACTCCAGCTAAACCCTGACCCTCTTTCTCACATCAGCTGGGAGATCTGTCCCCAACCACTCAATCAAGAGCATAGTCCTCCAATTGTTTCATTCCTAGCCTCTATCAAAATGTGTAATGACACTACTTATGTTTGTTCACCTGTTGGTTAACGGTCTCCATATAAGAATGTAAGCTCCATGAGGAGGTAAAGACACCATGTTTTTTGCCTTCACCATCATACCCCAGAACCTCCCACACAGCAGACTCACCAAAACCAAGGATTTGTTGAGGGAATGGTAACAGAGACCCTCCTACAAACCTGCTAGAAATCCCATGGGGCTGGGCCCACAACAGGCCCCCCTGAGAGCTCCAGGGAAGGCAGAAAGAGATACAGACACTGGATGACAGGGTAGGCCAGCATCACAAAGCAGACATGAGTACCAAGGGCCAGACAGAGAAACACTCCAGGATGGTAGAAAGAAGCCCTGGAAGTCAGCTCCAGGAGAGGACCCCTGACCTGGCCAACTTTCCTCACATCTGCAAGTCCACATTTATGATAGTACCTTGGGCTACAGGAGTGTGGGGCCAACATGGGAGCATTTTTCACATTCTCTTGCTCTCAGATGGAGCAACTAGTGGTCAAAGAGAGCAGAATCTGGGTAACCAACTTAGACAGGCTCCAGTATAAATGGGTACAATACCTACCTGACTAGACTGTTGTGCAAATTAAATGCTGTAATATATGGAAAGCAGCTAGCACCTTACCAGACATAAAGTACATGCTCTTAATTCCCTCCTCCCATTCCCTCACCTCCCAAGGAGAAATACTCAGGACATAATCCCTCTCCCTGCCTCCTCCATGTCTACCCTGAACTGTGGTATCTGGGTGGGAAACAGCTTCAGGCCGCAGATGCTATGACAGCGTTGCTTAAATTAAATTATACTGAAACCAGAGATGCCTTCAGCTCTCCCAGGGAGTTCAGAAGTGTTCACCCTGAGAGTAACTGCACACTGCACAGGAAAAGGCATTCAAGTTGATAAGGAGTCATTCGGATCACCATCTAAAGCAGCTTTAGCCTTTGAAATAAACTCATTCCTTATTAGCACACACTTGGGATTTCCAGGACTGAATATTATTTCTATTACACAAAACCCATTTTGAAGATATTTTTTCATGCTGTCAGAGTCCTATGTAATTTCATCTCTCCACAATGTTACTCTATTTCAAGTGCATAGAGTGATAGGCCCTGATGAGAAAGGAAAAGAGAAAGAAGGAAAATGAACGAGAGTCATTGATCCAATAAAGGGCTAGAAGCAGGGCACCAGTACAAATGACAAAGTCCAAATCACTGAGAACCTTCCAGCCTGAAAGCAACAGAAGTCCACTGAAAGCCAACTCAGGATTTAAAACAGGAAGCCACTGGTAAATTTTCTCTTCAAAATGCTCATTTCAGTTATAATGGAAAAGACATATGTACATAGGGGGGTGAGGAAGAGTGAAGAAACTATTCCATAGGCAATAATATTGTACTGTTGTAATGTGGTAAATATCCTTAAAACAGCAACCATCTCACAATATATAAATGTGTCAAAGTAACACACTGTACACCTTAAATTTATGCAATGTTACATTTCAAGTTTACTTTTAAAATTGAAAAGAAAAAAAGGATATTAAAATGATTTAAAACAAAGAGCTGGAAAAACTGAAGTATTTCAGATTGTGTATTCAAAATATTTACTGATAACTTTTAAACATAAAAAATAAACTATTTAAATGTTTATTCAATTTAGATATGACACTAAAAAATATAAGCAATAAAATAAAAAATAGGGAAATTAAACTTTTTGAAGCAAAAAAAATAAACTTTCTTGCTCCAAATGACAACATAAAAAAATGAAAAGGACCCACAGAACATAAGAAAATATTTGCAAATCATATATCTGATAACAGATTCATTGCAAATATAAAAAGAACCTTACAACTTACCAATAAAAAGACAAATAATAACCCCATAAAAACTGGATGAAGAGTTTGCACAGATATTTCTCTAAAGAAGATATATAAATGAACAATAAGCACACGAAAACCTGCTCAACATCATTAGTCATTAGGGAAATGCAAATCAAAACCATAATGAAATTCCATTTAGAACCTACCAGGATGGCTAGAATCAAGAAGACAGACAAGTGTGGGTGAGAATGTGGAGTTACCAGAACCCTCAGACATGGCTGGTAAAAACGTGAAATGAAGCCACTTTGAAAAACAGTTTGGCAGGGCTCAAAAAGTTAAACATAGAGTTGCCATATAATTCAGTAATTTCACTCTATTCCACCCAAGAGAACTGAAAGTGTATTTTCACATAGAAACCTCCACACAAATGCTCGTAGTAGCATATTCATGATGGCAAAAGGTAAAAACAATTCAAATGTGCATCAACTAATGAATGGTAAACAAAATGTGGTATGTCATGCAATAAAGTATTATTATTCAGCTGTAAAAAATCATTAAATACTAATACATGCTACAACATGGATGAAGTTGAAAACATAATGCTGAGTGAAAGAAGCCCATCACAAAAGCACACATATTATAGGATCCAATCTATATGAATGTCCAGAAGAGGCAAATCCATAGAGACAGAAAGTAGATGAGTGATTGCCAGGAGCTCAGAGAGGAGGGAATGTGGAGTGACTGCTAACAAGAATGCAGATTTCAGCAGAAGGATAAAAATGTTCTGTACTTAGATAGTGGTGATTAATGCACAAACAAATGAACTTTATGATATGTGAATTACAGTCAACCCCTGAAAAATGTGGGTTTGAACTGGGCCAGCATTGTTCAAGGGTCAACTGCATTTTCCATCTGCCTAGGTGGAGGGCCAGCAGATTTTGACTGCCAGGGTCATTGACACCCTTACACTGCACTGTTCCCTGCACTGTTCAAATGTCAACTGTATATTTCAATGAAGTTGCCATTAAAACATAAAAATCATTCATTTAAGCCCTGTCTGGTGTGGCTCAGTTGCTTGGAGTGTCATCCCATAACCAAAGGTTGCAGGTCAGATTCCTGGTCAGGGCACATGCCTAGACTGCAGGTTGCATCCCCAGTCCAAACACAAACAATCCCTGGTCCAGGTGCGTATGGGAGGCAACCAACCGATGCTTCTGTCTTGCATCAATGTTTCCTCTCCCTACCTCTCTCTCTAAAAGCAATGAAAAATATGTTGAGGTGAGGATTTTAAAAAATCATTCATTTAATAAATAAATCTCCGGGCACTGTTCTAGGCAGTGAGGAAACAATGAACAAACTCGACACAAATTCCTGCCTTCATGGAGCTGATGTCCTAGTGGAGTAATCCTAGGGAGAGATCATAATGAGGATCTTAATAAATAAATGGCACTGGAGAGAGAAGTGGATGAACTTAAGTGGATGAACTACAAGCAACATGGCTAAATGACCAATTACAACAGGAGAAATGTCTGAGATCACTCTCTCCTGGGGACCCATAGTAATTCTTATTGTCACCCCTCTGGAACCCACAGTCACTGTTCCCCCCACTTTAAAAGCATTAGAAAATTGGACAAAGTGTCCTTTACCAATCTAAAATTTCAGGAATCCCTGAAAGATAAAATAATACACAGGGGATTTGGTTCAAAAGAGAAAAATCTCAAAAGGACTTGGTACATAAAAGCAAGCAGGACCCCAAGACTACTCAAACCTTAGAGGCAGTGGATTACAAGAGCAGGAAAATATGGGGAGAGAATTCTCCATGGGTCTCCCACATTTCTGCATGTTTTATAAAGAGAGGCACTGACAGCTTCTGTTCCAGACTATCCTTTCAAGAATGTTTGAATAGAGCCCTGGCTGGTATGGCTCAGTGGGTTGAGCGCTGGCCTGCGAACCAGAGTCACAGTTCCATTCCCAGTCCGGATACACACAGCCTGGGTTGCAGGCTGGATCCCCAGGGAGGAGCGTGCAAGAGGCAACCACACACTAATGTTTCTCTCCTCCTTCCCTCCCCCCCCTCTAAAAATAAATGAATAAAATCTTTTTAAATTTTTAAAAAATTATATTAAAAAGAGAATGTTTGAATATAGTTTTAGAAAACAGAGATAGTATCTCCCTCCAGAAGCAGAGATTAAGGTGGTTGCTGTCCAGTACAATATAAATAAAGTTTCCTCAGGTGCAAAGGCTGAGCAAATTGGCTTAAGTCCAATGTAAAAGATTGGGGTTTCTTAAGCACAGAGTACTTTAGTATGACACCAACCCACTGCACAAGCTGCACCCACCTGAGCCAGCTGTGTCACCCCCATGAGTGTGGGGTGAGAGGTGAACAGAACTGACATGACGATAAAGCTCATGCTACTTCTGAGCCCCAAGTAATAAAGTTATTTGTCTCTAATCTGGAAGTCTCATGTATTCTGCTGGCATACATGAGACTGTGGCAGGCTCACTTATGAGCTTGCAAGTCAGGTAGAACCTCAGACCTTCCCAATTCTTAACAGAGAAATCTTGAGGCAATCAGCTGGGTAAATGGTTGGGGAGACCACAGGAAGAGCAGCCAGATGGGTCATCCTCTCCTTCATCTCTTACCTGCTAGTACCAGACAGTGATATCTGGCCCAGGAGGGGTCAGTGAGGGAGACCAAGAGGAAGGACAACACAGAGGGTCTGGAGACTCCCAGGAAAAACAGGGAGCTCCTACAGCCAGAGACTAACAGGTGACACATCTCCCAAACAGCACCCTTCCCTCCATATAACCACAGAGTACAGTTACAAAACTCAGCAACCATGGGCTAACTTAGCCTCAGATCAGGGAAAGGGAAAAGAAAAGAAAAAGAATGTAAGGGGTAGCTTTCCTTTACATTTGCAGTAAATAATTAGAAAATGTAATAGAAAAAGGAAATAGACTGTGCACAAGAATAGCAAAACAGTAAAGTAAAACTGTAAGAATGAATCTAAAAAGAAATTTGCAAGACCTATATGGAGAAAGCTTTAACACTTTTATATCTTGAAAAACTGAATAAATTGTTAGATGTACTATTGTTAGACAGGAAGATCTGAGATTATAAGGATGTCAATGCCCTCAAATAAATCTATAACTCAATGTAACCCTACTCAAAATCATAAAATAGGCTTTAAAATGAAGTTAATAAGCTGACTATAAATTCACCTGGAAGAAAACATGTGGAGAATAGTCAAAGCAATTTTGAAAGAGAAAATTGATAAGCAAATTTGCTCTACCAGACATCAAAAAGTTAGTAATAAAATAGTTTGGTAATTAAGAATAAATATGTCACAGATTAATGAACATAATAGTCTAGAAATAGACCGATGATAATGGATAGATGGATGGATAGATGAACGGACAGACAGATGTATGTATGGATGGATGGATAGGGAGAGAGAGAAAACTCCTTCTCACAGCACAATATCAAGTAGAAAAGTCACCATTTTGCTACCATCATAGTAAAATTGTATCAGTCAGGAAACATCAATAAATGCTAAATAAGGAGTTTGATGAGAAACAGAACCTTTACATATTCTCCAAGTATCTGGACACAAATTACTTAATTACAAAAGAAAAACAGTAAATTTACAGTGAAGAAACACCTTGGTTAAAGACAACACCTTAGCCAAGCAACCAAAACTAATATCGCTAGCAGACTTAAGGCCATGATTGACTGAGGCTAGCAAATCTTCTGAAAAGCACCTTTAAAGTTGGACAACATTGACATAAACAGTCATTGCCCTCTAAAAATTGACAAAAGGCATACAACAATCTAAACAAATTTTATGATTTTATTTTAATATATATATTTTTTAGTTATTTTTATTTTTTATTGTTGTTCATGTACAGTTGTCTCCATTTTCCCCCCACCACACCCCCACCCCCACTTCCCACCCTAAATTCTTCCCCCTTTAGCTTTGTCCATCGGTCTTTTTTTTAATTTTTATTTTTATTTTATTATTTCTTTTAATCATCCTTTTTCATTAATGCTCAAATACAGTTGTCTCCATTTTCACACCACCACTTTCCCCCACTCCACCCACCCCCACCTTCCACCCTCAATTCTATCCCCCTTTGGCTTTGTCCATGAGTCCTTTATTCATGTTCCTTGATGACCCTTCCCCTTCTTTCCCCTGTTATCTCCCTTCCCACTCCCCTCTGGTTTCTGTCAGTTTGTTCTTTATTTCAATGATTCTGGCTCTATTTTGCTTGCTTGTGTTGTTTTGTTGATTAGGTTCCAATTATAGGTGAGATCATATTGTACTTGTCTTTCACTGCCTGGCTTAATCACTTAGCATAATGCTCTCCAGTTCCATCTATTCTCTCACAAAGGGTAGGAGCTCCTTCTTTCTTCCTGCTACATAGAATTCCATTGTGTAAATGTACCACAGTTTTTTATCCATTCATTTACTAATGGGCACCTAGGTTGCTTCCAGAATTTGGCTATTGTAAATTGTGCTGCTATAAACATTGGGATGCATAGGTTCTTTTGAATTAGTGTTTCAGGATTCTTAGGGTATAATCCCAGCAGTAGAACTGCTGGGTCAAAAGGCAGTCCCATTTTTAGTTTTTTGAGGAAATTCCATCCTGTTTTCCACAGTGGCTTCACCAGTCTGCATTCCCACCAACAATACACAAGGGTTCCCTTTTCTCCACAACCTCACCAGTATTTATCGTTTGTTGATTTGTTTATGATGGCCATTCTGACTGGTGTGAAGTGATATCTAATTGTGGTCTTAATGTGCATCTCTCTGATGGGTAGTGATGCTGAGCATCCTTTCAAATGTCTCTAGGCCCTCTGTTTGTCCTCCTCAGAGAAGTGTCTGTTCAGGTCTTTTGCCCATTTTTTAATTGGATTGTTTGTCTTCCTGGAGTGGAGTCATGTGAGTTCTTTATATATTCTGGAGATCAAACCCTTGTTTGAGACATCATTGGCAAATATATTTTCTTATACTGTTAGTTCCCTTTTCATTTTCCTGATGTTTTCTTTAGCCATGCAGAAGCTTAAAAAATTATAATTTTAAAATTTGGGTAAGAACAATGAGTATCTGTGGCATTCTGGTACGGAGTTTCTCTCATCTCCTCCTACCAACTCAGTGGACACAGAGGTTTGGCCAGCGTGACGGAGGCTATCTACCAGCAGCTTTTCTACTGTGATCAACAGAGGCTCACTACAGAATACGTAGCAAATAAGCCAAAATACATGTAATGGAAGTCCCAAAAGGAGAGGAGGGAGAGAAAATGGGGGGGAGGGGCAAAATAACTTCTCAAATATGATGAAAAACAGCCCACATCCAATAAGTTTGATGAACTTCAAGTAGGATAGATTAAAAAAATCCACACTTTAGATACATCACAGTCATACTTTTGAGAGCCAAACCCAAGGAGAACATTTTGTGTCAAGAGAAAAATGATTTTTACAATGGGGCATAAATACAATTAAGAGTTAATTGCTCACATTAATCAATAGAGGTCAGAAGGCAATGAAATGACATATTCAAAGTGCTGAGTGAAAACATTTATCAACCAAGAATTCTATATCAAGCAAAACCATCCTGCAAAAATGAAAGTTAAATGAAGATATTTGCCCACAAACAAAGACTAAGAAAATTTGTACCTGTCATTCCTACCTTATAAGAACACTAAGTGAAAGGAAATGACACTAGACAACAACTCAAACCCACAGGAAAAAAAGAAAGAGCACTAAAGTGGAAAATATGTAGGTTTACATTAAAATGTTATGGCGAGACATCCAGTCTCCTATCCAGCTTGTTGTTACTCCAACCTAAAAACAAGTAGTAAGCTGAACAAACTGAAAATCAACTCTTCTTAGATCCATCAGAAAAGTGAGGTCACAGAGAAACTCCTAAAATTAGAAAGAGAGATAAATACAGAGAATCACAACCTAGAGAGTGAATCCACATTTTTGTGAGTTTAACCTTCAGGAGCTCTACCAGTACTGATTGGAGAAAATTCCATTTCTGCTTCCAGCAGAGAAAGGCAGAAGGCAACCATTTTAGAATATGCCAGCACATTCTGTCCTTAACAAGGCCTGACCTCAAGAGGATCTATTTTACCAGAGTCTAACATGTTGAAGATTTATCAGAACTTGACAAACCTGGAGAAAAGGAAATGTCCAACTTGGCCTCCCCTGGCCATCCCATCCCACCTAGAGGAGACTGAGAAGCATGTGCAGAGGACACAGGTTCATTAAATACAGAGACCGTAGTTATAGGAATACAGAATGCTTCCCCTTCCCCATAGCTTAACCACCACATCACTAAATGTCTATTTACTGTAGCTCCTTTTACCTAGTACATCATGCCTGGCTTTCAACAAAAAATTACAGGCATACTAAAAGGCAAAAAGCACAGTTTAAAGAGACAGAGCAAGCAGCATAACCAGACTCAGATACAGTAGTGACGTTGGCATTAGCACACCTGGAACTTAAAATAATTCTGATTAATATGCTAAGGAAT
Organism: Anoura caudifer; assembly: GCA_004027475.1. Lineage (NCBI taxonomy): Eukaryota > Metazoa > Chordata > Mammalia > Chiroptera > Phyllostomidae > Anoura > Anoura caudifer. The sequence goes on along the minus strand of PVKU01004832.1, from coordinate 9,278 downwards.
CTAATAAAAAGAGTAGACAACATACAAAAACAAATGGGTAATGTAAGCAGAGGGGGAATTCTAAGAATCAGAAAGAAATGGTAGAAATCAAAAACACTGTAACAGAATGCCTTTGATGAGCTCCTGAGTAGACTGGACATGGCTGAGGAAATAATACCCAGGCTTGAGGATACTCCAATAGGAATTCCTAAAACTGAAAATCAAATAGAATAGAGACCAGGAGAAAAAAAAAAACCAGAATATCCAAGAACTGTGGGATAAATACAAAAGGTACAAAATACACATAACAGCCCTGGCACTGTGGCTCAGTTGGTTGGGCATCATTCTACAAAGTGAAGAGGTGCTGGTTTGATTCCTGGTTAGAGCACATGCCTGGGTTGTGAGTTTGGCCCCTAGTAGGGGTGCAAGTGAAAAGCAACTGATCGATGTTTCTCTCTCACATTGATGTTTCTCTCCCTTCTTTTCTCCCTCCCTTCCTCTCTCTCTAAACATAAATAAACAAAATCTTTTTTAAAAATACACCTAACAGAATACCAGAAGGAGAAGGGGGGAATCATAAAATATTTGAAGTAATAATGACTGAGAATTTCCCCAAAATTAATTTCAAAACAGAAAACCATACACCCAGGAAACTCAGAGAATACCAGGCAAGATAAATGAAAAAACCTATACCTTGGCATATCATATTCAAAATGCAAAATACCAAAGAGGGAAAAAAATCATGAAAGCAGTGAGAGGAAAAGACAGCTTACCTATGGAGAAGAAAAAATAAGAATTACATTCAACTCCTGGCCAAGATGGAGGCATAGGTTGACACACTGCGCCTACTCACACAACCAAAATTAAGGACAATAAAGATTTAGAAACAAGAAAACAACCAGAACTGATAGAAAATTGAACTGTATGGAAGTCCAACAACCATCCATCCAGACGGGTAAGAGGGGCGGAGTCGCGGCAGGAAAATGTGGAGGTTGGTGGACCCGGGTGTGCAGGCAGCAGCTGGCAGGTCCCAGGTGCACAGGCAGGAGCTAGCAGACCCTGGGCCCGGGGTGGCAACAGGCAGACCCACTGAGACCGTGCAAGGCAGCTGGCTGATGAGGTGTTCCCACATTCCCACACAGATAATCCAGGCAAAGGGGAAGCAGGAGAAGGGACTGGAATGCAAGAGAGAGACCAGCAGGCGGCGCCATTTTTCCCTCTTGGACCCCACCCCCACATACAGTGTCACAACCCAGTGACTGGGCTGCCCTGCCCTGGGGAACACATAAAGCTCTGCCTCTCACTACATAAGCCATGACCAGACCCCCCCAAAACAAAACAAAACAAAACAAACAACCAAAATGGCTTAAACGGGAGAAGAGATCAAAGCCCCAGAGCCAATTCATTTAAGAGACCAAGAGATAGCCAGCCTATCAGATACACAGTTCAAAGCATTGATGATCAGATGGTCACAGAACTGGTTGATTTTTGTCACAAATTAGATGAACAACTGAAGGCTACAAGAAGTGAAATGAAGGGAAACGCACAGGGAACCAGTAGTGATGGGAGGAAAAGTGGAACTCAAATCAATGGAGTGGACCAGAAGGAAGAAACAAACAAACAAACAGAAAAGAATGAAGAAACAAGGATTCAAAAAAAATGAGGAGAGGCTTGGGAACCTCCAGGACATCTTTAAATGTCCCAATATCCAAATTATAGCGGTACCAGAAGAGGAAGAGCAACAAGTGGAAAACTTATTTGAACAAATAATAAAGGAGAACTTCCCCAATCCAGCAAAGGAAATAGACTTCCAGGAAGTCCAGGAAGCTCAGAGTCCCAAAGAAGGTGGACCCAAGGAAGAACACACCAAAGCACATCATAATTACATTAGCCAAGATTAAAATGAAGGAGAGAATTCTAGAAGCAGCAAGGGATAAGGGGATGGTCACCTACAAAGGAGTTCCCATCAGACTGTCAGCGGATTTCTCAAAAGAGACCTTACCAGCAACAACGGGCTGGAAAGAAGTATTCCAAGTCATGAAAGGCAAGGACCTACATCCAAGATTGCTCTATCCAGCAAAGCTGTCATTTAGAATGGAAGGGAAAATAAAGTGCTTCTCAGATAAGGTCAAGTTCAAGGAGTTCATCATCACCAAGCCCTTATTATATGAAATGTTAAAGGGACTTATCTAAGAAAAAGAAGATCTAAAATATGAACAGTAAAAAGACAGCTAACTCATGGATATTAACAACCATGCCTAAAACAAAAGCAAACTAAGCAAACAATAGAACAGGAACAGAAACACAGAAATGAAGATCACATAGAGGGTTAGCAACAGGGGAGTGGGAGGAGGAGAGGGGGGAATGTACATAGAATAAGTAGCATAGATGGTGGGTAGAAAATAGACAGGGGAGGGCAAGAATAGTGTGGGAAATATAGAAGCCAAAGAACTTATGACACATGGACATGAACTAAAGGGGGAAATGTGGGTGGGAGGGGGTGTGCAGAGTGGAGGGGAATGATGGGGAGAAATGGGACAATGGTAATAGCATAATCAATAAAATATATTTTTTAAAAAAAGAATTACATTCAACTTCCCAGAAACTATGCAAGCAACAAGAAAGTAGAGTGAAACATTTAAAGTGGTGAAAGAAAAACAATATCAACCTAGAATTCTGTATCCTATGAAATTATCCTTCAAAAAGGAAGGAAAGACTTCCAGCCAAGATGGAGGCATAGCTGGACACGCTGTGCCTCCTCTCACAACCAAGATGAAGGAAAACAAAAATATAGAACCAAAAAAAAGAAAACCCAACCAGGACAGAGAGAAAATTGAATTGTTTGGGAGTCGGACAACAATGATTCACCCAGACTAGTAAGAGGGGCAGAGTTGGATTGCAAGGGGATAAGCCAGTGGTGGTCCCAGAAGCGCAGTCACCCCAATGCACAGGCCAAACACGGGAGACCAAGCGTGGTGCACAGTACCACGGACACACATTCACACACAGATAAACCAGGTGAAAACCAGCAGCAAGACAGACTTCGTGACGCAGGGCCCAGGCTCCGGGAAGTGAAACATAAAAGTACCCATTGAAAATACTTGTAGGGGCTGAGGTGCTGGGAGGGAGTCCTAGCCTCACAGGACAGTTTGTTGGGGAGACCCCCGGGGTCCTGGAGTGTGCGCAGGCCCACCCACCCAGGAATCAGCACCAGAGGGGTCCAGGTTGCTTGGGGAAAGCGGCAGAAGTGACTGAAATCTGGCAGAGAATGGAGCAAGCACCATTGTTCCCTCTTGGACTCCGCCCCCACATCCAGCATCACAACCCAGCGACTGGGCTGCCCCGCCTTGGTGAATGCCTAAGTCTCCACCCCTCGTTACATAACAGCCACGACCAGACAAAAACAAAAAATGAAAACCAAGGATGGCTCAAAAGGGAGAACAGATCGGGGCCCCAGTGCTAATTCATCTGAGGGACCAGGAGATGGTCAATCTATCAGACGCAGAGCTCATAGCACTGGTAGCCAACCTATCAGAAGCACAGTTCAAAGCTCTGGTGATTAGGAAGCTCACAGAATTGGTTATTTTGGTTGCAAATTAGAGGAACAAATGGAGGCTACAATAAGTGAAATAAAGAAAAATGCATAGGGAACCAATAGTGATGGGAGGAAAACTGGAACTCAAATCAATGGAGTGGACCAGAAGGAAGAAACAAACAAACAAACAGAAAAGAATGAAGAAACAAGAATTCAAAAAAATGAGGAGAAGCTTAGGAACCTCCAGGACATCTTTAAACATCCCAACATCCGAATTATAGGCTTACTAGAAGGAGAAGAGGAAGAGCAACAAGTGGAAAACTTATTTGAACAAATAATAGAGAACTTCCCCAATCTGGCAAAGGAAATAGACTTCCAGGAAGTCTAGGAAGCTCAGAGTCCCAAAGAAGGTGGACCCAAGGAGGAACACACCAAGGCACATCATAATTACATTAGCCAAGATTAAAGTGAAGGAGAGAATTCTAGAAGCAGCAAGGGATAAAGGCACAGTCACCTACAAAGGAGTTCCCATCAGACTGTCAGCAGATTTCTCAAAAGAGACCTTACCAGCAAGAAGGGGCTGGAAAGAAGTATTCCAAGTCATCAAAGTCAAGGGTCTACATCCAAGATTGCTCTATCCAGCAAAGCTGTCATTTAGAATGGAAGGGAAAATAAAGTGCTTCTCAGTTAAGGTCAAGTTGAAGGAGTTCATCATCACTAAGCTCTTATTATATGAAATGTTAAAGGGACTTATCTAAGAAAAAGAAGATCAAAAATATGAACAGTAAAAAGACAGCAAACTCACGGTATTAACAACCACACCTAAAACAAAAGCAAACTAAGCAAACATCTAGACCAGGAGCAGAAACACAGAAACTGAGATCACATGGAGGGTTAGCAACAGGGGAGTGGGAGGAGGAGAGAGGGGGGAAAGGTACAGAGAATAAGTAGCATAGATGGTAGGTAGAAAATAGACAGGGGGAGGGCAAGAATAGTGTGGGAAATGTAGAAGCTAAAGAACTTATGACACATGGACATGAACTAAAGGGGAGGTATGTGGGTGGGAGGGGGTATGCAGGGTGGAGGGGAATGATGAGGAAATATGGGACGATTGTAATAGCATAATCAATAAAATATATTTAAAAAAAGAAACTAAATACACATTATTTTCAAATGCACATGGAACATTTTCAAAGATAGACCACATGATAGAACACAAAAGAAGCCTCAACAAATTCAAGAAAATTGAAATCATACCAAGCATTTTCTCCGACCCCAAGGGACTGTAACTAGAAACCAACCCCAAGGGGAAAAACACAAAATCCTCAAAATCATGAAGATTGAATAGCATGCTATTAAACAATGAATAGGTCAAGAATGAAATTAGGGAAGAAATCAAAAAGTTTCTGGAAACAAACGAAAATGAACTCACAACAACCCTAAACTTACGGGACACAGCAAAGGCAGTCCTCAGAGGGAAGTTCATAGTGATACAGGCCTACCTAAAAAAGATAGAAACATTTCAAACAAACAACCTAACCCTACGCCTTCAAGAACTAGAGGAACAACAACAAACACAGCCCAGAGCAAGTAGAAGGAAGGAAATAACCAAGATCAGAGCAGAATTAAATGACATAGAGACTAAAAGCACAATTCTAAGGATCAATGAATCCAGGGGCTGGTTCTTTGAAAAGATAAACAAAATCGAAAAGCCTTTAAGCAGGCTCATCAAGAAAAAAAGAGAGAGGACCCAAATAAACACAATCAGGAATGAAAGAGGAGAGATTACAACTGACACCACAGAAATACAAAGGATTATAAGAAATTAGTATGAAGAACCGTATGCCAAGAAATTTGAAAACCTAGGTGAAATGGACAAGTTTCTAGAAAAATATAATCTCCCAAAACTCAATGAAGAAGCAGAAAACCTGAACAGACCAATAACAGCAGAGAAAATAGAAGCTGTAATCAAGAAACTCCCGACACACAAAAGGCCTGGACCAGATGGTTTCACAGGAGAATTCTACAAAGCATTTAAGGAAGAGCTACCCCTATCCTTCACAACTATTTGAAAAAAATCCACAATGATGGAAGACTCCCAAACTCCTTTTATGAAGCCAGCATCATCCTAATCCCCAAACCAGATAAAGACACAACAAAGAAAGAAAACTTCAGGCCAATATCGCTGATGAACAGATGATAAAATCCTCAAAAAAATATTGGCAAACTGCATCCAACAATACATTAAAGAGATCATACACCATGACCAAGTGGGATTCATCCCAGGGATGCAAGGATGGTTCAATATTTGCAAATCAGTAAACGTAATACATCACATAAACAAAAGCAAAGACAAAAATCACATGATCATATCAATAGATGCAGAAAAAGCATTTGATAAGGTACAACACCCATTTATGATAAAAACACTCAGCAGAGTGGGAATTGAGGGAGCATTCCTCAACATAATAAAGGCAATATATGAGAGACCTACAGCCAACATCGTACTCAACAAGCAAAAACTAAAATCTTTTCCACTGAGATCAGGAACAAGACAAGGGTGTCCACTTTCACCACTTCTATTCAATATAGTATTGGAAGTCTTAGCCACAGTGATTAGACAAGAAAAGGAAATAAAAGGCATCCAACTCAGAAAGGAGGAAACAGAACTATCATTGTTTGCAGATGACATGATAGTGTACATAGAAAATCCTATAGACTCGGCCAAAAGGCTGCTTGACCTAATAAACGAATTTGGCCAAACAGTGGGATACAAAGTCAATATCCAGAAATCAAAGGCATTTTTGTATACCAACAATGAAACAGCAGAAGCAAAAAACAAGAAAAAATCCCATTCAATATAGCAAAAAGAAAAATAAAATACCTAGGAATAAACCTAACCAAGGAGGTAAAAGACCTGTATGCAGAAAACTACACAACACTGAAGAAAGAAATCAAGGAAGACATAAACAAATGGAAACATATACCGTGCTCATGGATCGGAAGAATCAACATCATCAAAATGTCCATACTACCCAAAGCAATTTACAAATTCAATGCAATACCTATTAAAGTACCAATGGCATATTTCACAGACATAGAACAAACACTTCAAAAATTTATATGGAACCATAAATGACCCCAAATACCTGCTGCAATTTTGAGAAAGAAGAGCAAAGTAGGAGGGATCACAATACCTGATACCAAACTGTATTACAAGGCCACTGTACTCAAAACAGCCTGGTACTGGCATAAAAACAGGCACATGGACCAGTGGAACAGAAGAGAGAGCCCAGAAATAAACCCAAGTCTCTACAGTCAATTAATATTTGACAAAGGGGGCAGCAACATAAAATGGAGTAAAAGTAGTCTCTTCAACAAGTGGTGTTGGGAGAACTGGACAGCTACATGCAAAAAAATGAAACTCGAGCACCAACTTACACCATACACAAAAATAAATTCAAGGTAGATAAAAGATTTAAATATAAGCCGTGATGCCATTAAAGTCCTAGAGGAGAACATAGGCAGGAAAATCTCAGATATTTCATGCAGCAACATTTCTACTGATATGTCCCCTAAAGCAAAGGATATAAAGGAAATAATAAACAAATGGGATCTCATCAAAATAAAAGCTTCTGCACGGCTAAAGAAAACAGTATTAAAATAAAAAGAGAACCAACTGTATGGGAAAACATATTTGCCAATGATATCTCAGACAAGGGTTTAATCTCCAAAATATATAAAGAACTTACATGGCTCCACTCTAAGAAGACAAGCAACCCAATTAAAAAATGGGCAAAGGACTTGAACAGACACTTCTCCAAGGAGGACATACAGAGGATCCAGAGACACATGAAAAGATGCTCAATATCGCTTGCTATCAGAGAGATGCAAATTAAAACCACAATGAGATACCACTTCACACAGGTCAGAATGGCCATCATAAACAAAGCAACAAACAACAAGTGATGGAGAGGTTGTAGAGAAAAGGGGACCCTAGTGCACTGTTGGTGGGATTGCAGACTGGTACAATCACTATGGAAAACAGTATGGAAATTTCTAAGAAAACTAAAAATGGATCTACCTTTTGACCGAGCAATCCCACTGGTAGGATTATATCCTAAGAACCCTGAAACACCAATCCAAAAGAACCTATGCACCCCTATGTTCATAGCAGCACAATTTACAATAGCCAAGTATTGGAAGAAACCTAGGTGCCCATCAGTAAATGAATGGATCAAGAAACTATGGTACATCTACACAATGGAATTCTATGCAGCAGAAAGAAAGAAGGAGCTCCTACCCTTCAAGACAGCATGGATGGACCTGGAGAGCATCATGCTAAGCAAAATAAGCCAGTGGTGAAAGACAAATACCCTATGATCTCACCTTTAACAGGAACCTAATCAACAAAACAAACAAACAAGCAAAATATAACCAAAGACACTGAAATTGAGAACAGGCTGACAGTCAGCAGAGGGGAGAGGGGAAGGAATTTCAGGGGAAAAGGGGAAGGGTTTACAGGAACAAGTATAAAGGACACATGGACAAAAACAAGAGGGGTGGAAATGGGAGGGAGGTAGGGAAGGCTGGGGTGGTGGGCTGGGATGGGAGTAAAAGACAGAAAACTGTACAAGAACAATAATTAAAATTTAAAAAAAGAAAGGGTTTGGAATAGTCATAAAAATATATTGCAAACTCTAGGGCAACAATTTTAAGATAAAAAAATATAATTGAGATCTAAGATGGTGGCGCAGTAGGAAGGAGCATATTTCACTCCCCCCTACACACAGGAGAATATTCTGGCTGATTTACATTGGATCGGAGCAAACAGCCATCAGAAACAGAGCATATTTGAAATCAGGAGATCAAAAAATTGTCGTGGACACTGAAAAACCAGACAGTAAGGAGAGTACTTCAGAACAATAAGAGCCCAAGGGACAGCGCGGACACCAGGGCTGGGACTGAGGCCCAGATGGGCTCTCACCAGGCTCGCCACAGGAGTAGGGAGGGAGCTGGGTCAACTGCTCCCTCCCCAGCCAAACAAAACTTTAGCGGCACTGGGATAAACCCAGTTGCTTGAAATCTCACAGAGAGGAGTTGGGGTCTCTTTTTTCTTTTTTTTCTCTTTTTAAATTTTATTTTTTTCTATTATTTTTTATTATTTTTATCTTTTTTTTACCCCTCAACGCCCTTTGCTTTGCGTATCTTCTTTCTTGCCTTATTCCTTCTTCCTTTCTTTCCAATTTTATCTCTTCTTGCTTCCTCTTTTTTTTCTTTTTTCTTTACTTTCCTCTTTTTTTTCTTTTTCTTTCTTCTCTTCTTTCTTCTCTTTCCATTTTTTTCCTCTTTTCTCTTTTTAAATACCCATGAGTAAGACAAAAACAAAACAAAACAACAACAAAAAACCAGCCCTGGAATTGTGAAAAAACCAGAGACGATCCCAAGGAGGGGGCATTTCAACAGATAAGAGAGCGGAAACTGTGAACACCAGGATACCTGAAGCAGACAGCTCCACTGAATCTCACAGGTATTCTACCACAGTTCACACCATAAACCCAGGGGGCCAGAACAGATCAATTTAAGAAGTTAAGGCTAATAAGAAGAACCTCAAAAACAATGGGAAGACAAAGAAATAATCCCCAAATGAAAGGAAAGGAGGAAGCCCCAGAAAGAATGCTAAATGAAACAGAGGCAGCTCAACTGTCAGATTTTGAGTTCAAAACAATGGTTGTCAGGAAGCTCCATGAGCTCTCAATGAGCT
>PVKU01004831.1:0-137034 GCA_004027475.1 Anoura caudifer | reverse complement strand
AGGGGAAGGGATTAGAGCAACAAGTATGAAAGACATATGGACAAAAGCTGGGCGGGGGGAGGGTGGAAATGGAAGGGAGCTGGGGAGGGCTGGGGCGGAGGGACGGGATGGGAGTAGAAAACAGAAGACTGTATAAGAACAACAATTAAAATAAAATTTAATTTAAAAAAAAAGAAAGAAAATATCTTGTTTAAAGAAACAACCAAATTTCTCACTCCATTTAAAGACAACAATAGTAATAATAATATGAAAATAAGCACTGTCAGAATATGAAAAAATTGCAATTCAATGGGCAAACCTCCATGTTTCTAATGAGAGAATCAATTGACAGAAAGGTTAAGTAACTTTCCGGAGTCCTTGCAGGTGGTAAAGAAAAGATGCAGAAATGGAACCCAGGCAGCCTGGCTACACCATCCACTCTCTTAACCACTATGCTGTGCTATCTGAAAAACAAATGTTTCTGTTGCTTTAAAAAAATAAAAGGTTAAATTTTCCATCCTTCACGATACATTTGACCTAAACCTGTCAAATTTAATAATTTGGTGAGCATGCTACACTGTATACAGACAGATATTGAATTATAATATATAACTGAAACTTATATGATGTTATTAACCAATGTTACTTCAAAAATTTATTCAATAAATAAAATGTAAAACTTGAACCCCACTAAACTGTATGACTTCTAAGCACCTCTTTATCTTTAAAAATTCAATAGTTCAGAAAACTGTACTTGAACAATTAAAATGAAATTAAATTTAAAAAAACTTCATAGTTCTAAATGATTTTAAGCTAATATCAGAATTTAGTCACAGGGTAGCCTCAAGATAAAATCAACTAACCCTCCTATATCATCTCTAGTTACAATCTAGGACAGCAAAAGAGAAAATTTCAGAAGGATGAACATTAGAGGAGCCTTCCTGGATTTCAGGCCCCTGATATACTTTCATAGAGCATTTGGTAATTATCCTTCAGCATGCTTATCACAACTTTCATTTATAGGTCTTTTTGGTCTGTCTTAACTTTATTTTTTCAATTATTTTATTGTTATTCAATTACAGTTGTTTGCATTTTCCCTCCATCACTCCCCCCCCACCCCAGCCAAATCCCCCTCCCTCTCTTGCTTCCACCCTCCCACTTGGTTTTGTCCATGTGTCCTTTATAGTAGTTCCTGAAAACCCTTCCCTTCATTGTCCCCTCCCACCTTCCCTCTGGTTACTGTCAGATTGTTCTTAATTTCAAAGTCTCTGGTTATATTTTGCTTGCTTTTTTCTTTTGTTGATTATGGTCCAGTTAAAGGTGAGATCCACAAAGGCAGAGACTGGGTGTATCTATTTCATTGTTAAATACCTAGCACTTTGCATGGTGACTGGCATATAGTAGGTGCTCAAGAAATATTTCTTAAATAAATGAATACTAGTTAATTGCATTATTTTCTCTATTCATTTCTATCACAGTACTCAGCAGGTTTCTATAATAAGTTTCTGTTCACAAGGTGACTTTTCTTCATGAAGGGGGGAGCAGGTTAACATCTTATCAACTTCCTTTATACATACCACAATAGCTAGCACACAACAGACACATATGTCTTAATACACATACAATGTGGTATCCATGCCTTCATTGAATTTACTAAGGAAATAAAATTACCCATTGGGTTTTTAACAAGTAATAAACTAAAAACAAATTTAGGTTTAATATTCAGTTAACCAAAAAATGTGATTAAACTGACACTCCTGCTCCAAAGCAAATACTATCTCTCATTTGAAAAATACATTTAAAAGATTGTACCAACATATCATAAAGTCAAAAAGCTCCAGAAAATTCAAGCAGTTAAAAAAATCTGTTTGCCTTGGCTGGTGCGGCTCAGCGGACTGAGCACCGGCCTACAAAGCAAAGGGTTGTTGGTTCAATTCCCAGTCAGGGTACAAGCCTGGGTTGCAGGCCAGGTCCCCAGTAGGGGGCACTCAAGAGGCAACCACAGATTGATGTTTCTTGCCATGTCTTTATCCCTCCTTTACCCTCTCTAAAAATAAATAAATAAAAAAAAATCTTTTTAAAAATCTGTCTATAAACAACCAACTAATTTGGCTGATTTTTCCCCCAATGACTGAATACTTCATATTAACTACAGAAAGCATGAAAGCAGTAAAGGACAGAGACAGGAAAACAGCAGATACCAGTTTCTGCCACAGGTCGGGTTAAAGTGCTTTTGTTTCTTTATTCAATGCTGGCTTTCATGTCCGAAAGTGCGTCCAATTTTAAGGCTTCAGTTTGACAGGGGAAGATATCAGAGAATAGAAAGGAGACATTTGGAGGAGGAGAGGGCAACCTTTTTCTATGCACAGATTTTCTTGGCAGGACTCCTCACAAGGGACATATGAAGGGAAAATGTCTCGGACAGAAGTTAAGTGGCAAATGAAATTATTGTGCTTAAGGCCAGCATAATATGCATGCCATGCTAGACAGGTACAAAATGCATCACCATAAAAGCTTGTTTGGTGTGATCTACAAGGATGTGTAAGGCTTTAGGGAAATACAGTCATTTTCTTTTCTAACATCTGTCACCTTTCAAATTGTAAAAATCTTGTTTCTGAAAAGAAAAAACTCAGTCACACATCATGCAATCCCTATGCACAAATTATATATTAAGAATCGTGATCCTAGCCACCATTTATCAACTACTCAAAACAGGCTAGTTATACGATAAGCATAAATTATAAAGCTCATCTAAATTCTGTTACATAATGAATATTATTATCTCAATTGTACAAAGAGAAAACAAAGGCTCACAGAATTTGGAGAACATTCACCAGATTCTCACCAGGTTTGCAGCTAGTAAAAGGTAGGGCTGAGATTCAAATTCAGGCTTGCCTTTTATTTTGAGTTTCTTTAATAGGGGAGGAGATTTGAAGAAGTCTTTAGTATAGTCAATCCATGCCACGCAGACACTTCTTTGCCACCACTTTTATACTTGTTTGTCCTGGTGATCAGATCTGCCTACTCCAACTTCTGTCCTCAGACTACAAGGTCCTTGAGGGCACAGGCCACAACCTCCATTCCTCTATCTCCAGTAACTGCCACAGTGTCTGGCACATAGTAGATATTCAACACATGCCCTTTGAATGAGGAAATGACATTTTAACATAGATTCCATAAAACTATTTTAAGTTACTTTTATACACATTTTACCCATTCAGTTACAGTGACAAGCCACATGCCAAATAGGAACGAAGCAGTGAAAGGAACATGGAAGTCCTTATTTAAGAAGAACTGGGGCTGCCTGATGGAAGGTTTCACTGCAGACATCAACCATTATGTATCAAAAACAGCTAATCAACATAGGGTGGGCCTATCACATTGATCTAAACAAATGTTGAAGGAAATACGCAGTTAATTGAGAACACTGTCCTTCATTTTGAAAACCAGAGCTCTTATTAAAAGTCCAAATAACCAGCCTCCTCCTGCGTACCCTATCATGCTTAGAAATCAAGGCTCACTTCCAATGAATGGCTTTTATTACTTTCTTTCATGCCCCACACATAGTAACACAAATCCTCTTTATAAACACATTGAAATGTTTTTGCTAGTTCCACCACACCAAGAAGTTGTACATGTTACAGAATAAAAAATAACAATTATTATTGTGCCCTTCATTAATTGAAATTGTAAGCTTCTTTGCTGGCCATCAAAGTCAATGAAAATAGAAGCAGTCCTGAAGCAAGGAATTCTTGCACATTAGGATATAATAATAATTTCATCATGAGGCAACTTTTTGAAAAGTCCCCCCCCCCGGGGAAGTAGCTTAATGTGAATGATGATGGAGAATGTCATAAGACATATACTTTGCTTCTCTGAAGAGATAAGAAATAAATTTAACTGAAACGACATATCTGTTTAAAAAACACACTGTAATCAGACATTTTTTAAAAATAGATTTAAAAAATAGAAAGAGCAACTGTACAACAGGTTATTAAAGACCGCCAGAGAAATCCAGGGGGCTCTTCATCACCTCTGAGATTGTCATTATATCCCTCAGGGCTACTGTCAGAAGCAGAAGTCAGTTGGATGTACCACACTGCTAACCTAGTTTGAGGCTTCTCAGGCTCTTAAGGAGGGGAACTAAGGCAAACTTTGTAAGCAAAACTCTGACATCCAAAAACTAGCACAGCAGAATTCATACATCCAAATGAGCCTTGGCTCCTTCATGGATTCTGCCGACTTGTGATGCCTTAAACATAGAAATAATGTTTTCATTACTGAAAACATTTTTAGAATTCCTCCTTAATGACTATCCTCAGTGTTTGTTTTTGAGCTGCTTTAAAAAATCAGCTTTACTAGAGTTTTTGATCAAAGGTCATACCTCACATTTCAAAAACCTACATTCAACAGACTGGTCTGCAAATACAATTTGGTTGTTCCGCCAAATCAAATCCATCTTCAAAGAAAACAAATTCTACCAGTAAGAGCATTTCATGACAATTCCCAAGGTCTAAAATCTATAGGCACAAAGAAACCCTAAAAAAATTTTAGCAATGATAGCATTGAAATCAGGGTATAGCCTGATAAAATTATTCTCAAGGGACCTGCATGCATTTCTATGCATATACTCTTCCAGGATATTATATTATATTATATTATATTATATTATATTATATTAATTATATTATATTCACCTCCCATTGGTACTCCAATAGAAAATTTCAAGAAAAATACGTTAAGAAAACTTGTACTTTCTCGGTCACATGAACAGAGAGTTGTCTAGGAGGGGCGATGCTGGTTTAAATTTATATATCCTGTTTGTGAAGATACAGCAATATGTTCTTATCTATACACATACACACATATAGGGTGGTGCAAAAGTAGGTTTACTATAGTAACTATGCAGAACAGAATTTATTCTTGTATTATTATTTATTAATTACTGTATCATTTTCCATAAGAACAACTGTAAGCCTACTTTTGCCCCACTGTGTATATTTTACTGTGGATATGTGTTTCTTTCATAATTAGAGGGGAAGAGGAAGGGAAGGACAAAAGGAGGGGAGAAAGAAAGAAAGCAGAAAAAAAAAACATGAAAAAACTAAAATACAAATGAGGGAGAGAAGAAAAGAGGGAGGGAGGAAAGAGAAAATGAAATTAGTCCTAATAGCGAATACACTATTGCCAGGACTGTCGGTTTTTTTTATTGCATTTTCTACTCTAAACCATTTTATGTCTTTTTGTCTCCATGTTAGGATCATGTGCGTGGTGTATGAGAAAGGAGTAATGGAGTTAAATTAGCAAATATGTAAGCACTGTGGCAGCTGTTCTATTGAGTGAAGTGAGAATGACTTGACAAAGAGAAAAGATCTGAAATCTGTTCACTGTTCATGTTTTTATTGATCAATCTGTGACCAATTAGAAAGTAAACCACAAAAAATACCCTTATCTAAAAGCAAACTTCAGCCCTGGCTGGTATAGCTCAGTGGATTGAGCGCTAGCCTGCGAACCAAAGAGTCGCTAGTTCAATTCCTGGTCATGGCACATGCCTAGGTTGCAGGCCAGCTCCCCAGGAAGGGGCGCATGAGGGACAACCATACACTGATGTTTCTCACCCTCTCTTTCTCCTTCCCTTCCCCTCTCTCTAAAAATAAATAAATAAAATCCTTTATTTAGATTGTGCAACCCAGGCCTGCAACCCAGGCATGTGCCCTGACCCAGAATGGAACCAGCGACCCTTTGGTTCACAGGCCAGTGCTCAATCCACTGAGCCACACAAGCCAGGGCTGAATAAATACAATCTTTTAAAAAATTTTAATTAAAAGCAAACTTCAGGATGAGAATTAAGGGATATCCAATATCATGAGGACAAGTATCTGTGAAGTAGAATAGTGAGTCCACTGGTGATGTAAGCATTTCTCCAGAGCAGACATGATGGCCTCATTGAAAAATAATAAGTTATATAAATGTGTGATTTCAGCTTGGACTATATTTTCCATTGTACATTCCAATTTACTGAAAGCAAGAAAACAACAACTTCTAAAAAGTACCCATCCAAATAGTACCATAAACACAAGATAAAGACAAATGAAAATGTAGGGAATCCTGGCAGCAGACAAGAACCCAGAGACAAGAGGCTAATTTCCTTAATGTGTGAGAGCTCTTAGAAATCAATAATTAAAAGACCAATACTTCAATACAAAAGGGAGGAAAGTGTACAGAAAATTCACAGGAAAATATACTTGTGGCAAAATACAAGATGTTCCACTTCATTAGCAACTAAAAACTGAAATGAGAATTTTTTTGTCCATGATATTGACAAAGATTAATGAGTTTGAAAATACCCAGTGTTAATTTGGTGAAACAATCACCCTGAGGCACTGTCAGCTGCGGCCTAAATTGGTCCCACTAGTGTATAGGGCAGTACAGCGATCAGTACCTATCAAAATCTAAAAATTCCTTTGGACTAGACAATTTCATGTCTAAGAATTTATCCTACAGATATATTTTGCACAGCCTTGTGAATAGATATGAAAGAATGTCTATGCAGCATTTTCACAAGCACTTGGAAGAACTAAGAATTCCTCAGGAGGGAAATGTTTAAATAGAATCTGACGTATCCACATAAAGGAGTAAGACACAGCTGTTCAAAACAATGTTAAAGGTGTATATATGCTGATACAGAAAGAGTCTGAAAACATCACTGAGTGAAAAACCAAGGGACAGAGCAGCATTTGGGGGAAAATAGATGGAATCACATGTGGTCTTTTGTGACTGTCTTATTCCACTTAGCATGTATAGTGTTTTCAAGGTTTATCATTACCATAGCATGAACAGAACTTCATTCATTTTTATGGCTGAATAATATTCCACTTTCTTTATCTTCTGACCAGTCAATGGACATTTGAGTTGTTTCCAGTTTCCAGCTACTATGAATTGTGCCATTATGAGCATTCACATACATCTGAATGCATTACTTTTTTAAAAAGATTTTATTTATTTATTTTCAGATAGGGGAAGGGAGGGAGAAAGAAAAGGACAGAAACATCAATGTGTGGTTGCCTCTCACATACCCCCCAACTGGGGACCTGGCCCGCAACCCAGGTGTGTGCCCTGACTGGGAATCCAACCGTGACAATTTGGTTCACAGGCTGACACTCAATCCACTGAGCCACACCAGCCAGGGCTGAATGCATTACTTTTTAATGAAAACTAGTTCAAACTTAAAAATTAATATAGCCACCACAATTATTAGTTGCTCAGAGGAAACTTCCCATAAGATGCTAAGATGGTGGAAAAGTAGATATGGGTGAGTTATCTATGGAGAGTTATTGTACTTCAGTTATTTATCGAATGAAAATTTTGAGGTCTTCAATAGGAAAGAGACTTAAATGGGTCGTTTTCCTTGTGTGAAAGCAAATTACTTAGGATGAGTTTGTTACAAATACAAACATCTACTTTCATACATTCATGGCAATGTTGAATTATAATACCACAGCTTCAGATCTAAAGTTTCGCCTTCCTGATTTACATTCATGTCCCTGAAACATACTCCACAATCTGGAGAAGCAGGCTCTGAAGAGTACAAAATTTTCCTGCTATATTGACTTTTGATGGTTAATTTTTATCTGTAAACTTGCCTAGGCCATGATACTCACTTATTGGTCAAATACCAGTCTAGATGCTGTCATGAAAGTGGTTTTTTAATGTGATTAACATTTAAATCAGCAGATTTTTTTTTTTTGAGTAAAGCAGATTAGCTTCCATGACATGAGTGGCCCTAATCCAATAAGTTGAAGGCCTGAAAGAGAAAAGACTGAGGTGCCCCAAGGAAGAGGGAGTTCTGCTTCCAGACTGGAGTCAAACTCAAGCTGCAACATTAACTCTTCCCTGGGTCTCCAGCCTGCCACCCTATCCTGCAGATTTTGGATACGCAAGCCTAATTCCTCAAAATCTCTTACTCCCCCCCCTCCACACACTCACACACACACATGATTGATAGATCCATCCTCTCTTGGTTCTGCTTCTCTTGAAGATTCTTAGTAATACAAGACGCAGTGAGTGTTAGTGTTAGAAAGCATTTTACAGATCATCTAAATCAAATCCTGTCATTTCATAGTAGAGAAAACTGAGGACCTACAACAAAGGAGAATAAGCTAAGACCTTCCTAAGATGATAATTTATTCTGAAGTTTTGAAAAGTACATGGGAATAGGTCACAAAGAGTTCCTATGCCTATGTAATTAGAAAAGGTGAGAGGTAAAGCAAAATTATCAAATTATCATTTAAACATATAGAATGTGTTGAAAAACACTGTTTCCCAGTTTCCCCAAACTACTTTATAATATAATTATATGGTTCCTGGAGGCTAGTTATAATTGAATTATAGGGTGTCTTGTTCACATTCTAGCTGGTGAAAAAAAATTGCTCAGCTCTGCTTCGCGGTTCTCTAAACACCAGCTAGAATACTCATGAGGCAGCTTATAATTCAATTATAAGTCCCCTCTGGGAACCATATAATTATATATAAAAGACCTAAGCCATCATATGTTCTCCATTTATTTTTTGTTATGAAAGGATTTGTCTAAAGTCTGATATCAAATTTGAATAGGTCTAAGTCAATTTGCACCTCAAGATTTACCCAGATATTCCAGATAATAAAACTGTATTAACCTTGCTGAAAGACACTAGGAGTTGATCTGTTTACTGAAACAAAAAACCATAATATCCGTCTGTCTCTTTGGAGATTATGTGTCTGTGTGTGCATCCACTGCATACAGATCCACACTTGTGTTTTTAAATGAACTTGTAATGAAATAGTATTTTAAACTGCTGGTATAATTACTATGACTCAGATCTGAATAAAAGACTTTAGTGCACTGCATCAGTTAAGCTTCAAGAGAGTATATATTTTACAGATATAAGGTACAGGGACAATTGATATTGATCGTAATCCAGGGAAACTCTCTCTGCCTCTCTGATCCATTCATTTATTCAGTTAGCAGACAGTCACTGAACACAGCTCTATGCCAAGTATTGTGTTTTCCTCACTAGTCACAGTTCATTTGAGAATGTTCCCGAATGTGTGTGCAACCTTCCGCTAGAACACAACTTGTTATTGTTCTTTAACCAATGAATCTCAAAGTTTTTCAATTATTTAACTCCATAAGGATTTCATGTACAACCCACATGTAACATGTGCTTGGCTACAATGCATGGGAAACAAAAGTGTAGCTATAACCTAAACCATACACTTGAACTTCAGAGTTTAGCTGAAGAGCTAGGGACAGCTTACAAGTAGAGGAAACCCAGAGGCTGGCAACAAGAAGCAATAAGAGGAATTAAATGTGTGGAAGAGGGGATGAGGTGTGCCAAAAATTAATTCTGTATATCCCGTGAGTTTGCCTACAAAATGTTCTGAGATTGCATCATGATGCCCCCAACAATCCAACCTTTTCAGCATCTTGCCTCTGTTCTCAAGCAGTACAGTTGGGATCTCAGGTTATGAAATCATAATGCCGGGCTTTCGGCTGTGAGATCTTGGACAAAGTACTTCAACTCACTATGCCTTCACATGCCTGTATGTGACGTAGAGATAATAATAGACTCTATCTCAAAGGGTTAATGTAAAAATTAGAGTTAACATGGGAAAAGCACCTTGACTATATTATAGATTGAATGTTTATGTCCTCCCAAATTTTATATATTGTAATCCTAACCCCCAATGTAATAATGTTAGGAGGTGGGACCTATCAGGGTGATTAGGTCTTTTGGATGGAACCCTCGAGCATGGATGGGTGCCCTTATAAAAGACACCCCATATAGCTCTCTTGCCCCTTCTTCCATGGGAGGACAAAGCAATAAGCAGGCTCTCACCAGAATGGAAACCTGCTGGTATCTTCATCTTGGACATCCCAGCCTCCAGAACTATGAGAAATATATTACTGTTGTTTATAAGTTACCCAGCTGTGATACTTTGTTACAGCAACCTGAACAGTCTAAGACAGTATAATTCCTGATGCATAATAAGGACTTAATTGCTATTAGGTCCCATAATACTCCTGTTGTCATTGCCACCTTCATAACCTTCATCATCATTATCCTAGTAGTAATGATGGGAGATGAAGGGGAACTCTCCACAGGATTAAGATATGGCCACAAATTAGAACTTTTGAAAAAGTCATATATACTTTTAAAGAATTTATTTATTTACTTTTTAGAGACAGGGTAAGGGAGGGAGAAAGAGAGGGACAGAAACATCAGTGTGTGGTTGCCTCTTGCACGCCCCCCACTGGGAACCTGGCCCGCAACCCAGGCATGTGCCCTGACTGGGAATCTAACTAGCAATCCTTTAGTTCACAGGCCAGCACTCAATCCACTGAGCTACACCAGCCAGGGCCAAAGTCATATACTGTTTAAAGATGATATGAAAAAAATAAAAACAATAGCATATTACTAAAAATAGGGTCTAACTAGCTAAAACTAATACAATTTGTGAAAGACATAGAGGCCGAAAAGTTCAGGCCAAAAAAATTAAGCATTAATCTTGCCAATGATATATCTCATAAAGAGTTAATATCCAAAATGTATGTTGCCCTGACTGGTGTGCCTCAGTAGATTGAGCACCAGCCTACAAACCAAAGGGCCGCCAGTTTGATTCCCAGTCAGGGCACATGCCTGGGTTACAGGCCAGGTCCCCAGTACAGGGCACACGAGAGGCAACCACACAGTGTTTCTCTCCATCTCTTTCTCCTCTGTCGAAAAATAAATAAATAAATAAATAAATAAATTCAAGCATGGAGGTTTTTTTAGGTATATTTATGGCAAGATTAAAAATGAGTGAATAAAAACACTGCTGGAGCTGGTGGTATAGTGATCCTACTTGTCAAACAAATCCTAGAATCAGTAAGTAGATAACCCTTATTTTCCATCTGTCTTTTCTGTCAAAGAAATTTAATTTTTGATAAGAAATAATAAAAGAATAATTAGTAAATAAATTGAAGTTCAAGATTCATGAGGAGGTAGTATTATAAAAACATTTAGGTTTCTTAGCCATCATAAAAGGTTTCTGAGAGTACAGAATTACCTCTGAATGAGGAAGCAGCAAGTACCAGTACTCAGCATAGGCACACTTGCAGTATGCCTTGGCAGATTAATTCACTTTCCTTTTGAGCAGACTGACTAAATTGACAGGACAAGGAAATGGTTTGATACAAGCATTTCATATTCATAAAGCAGTTTGCTATGTCTTTCATAATATACTATTACACAGATTAAACAGTATATAGGATAAATGATGGTGCACTTAAGTTGGCACATAATTGGATGAACAACCATACCAAGGTTGTAGTTGGTTAATTTGTCTCCAGTGATCTCCTTCCCCTCATCCTATTTAACATTTTTATTCAAGCCATGGGTAAGGAAATAGTTTTTAAATGACACAGAAGTAGTCTGAATAGCTAGCCCATTGAATGATATAATTGTGACACCCCAAATTCATGCCAAGATGTAACTATGAGCCAAATACAACATGTTATAATTTCATAGACAGAAATATAAAATCTTGCATCTGTATTAGAAAATACCTGTACTACATAAGTACATCATGGGAAAAATTGGTTTTAAATTATCATGAGAGACTAAGAAATTTTCATTGACTGCAGGCACAATGAGTTGGCAGGATAATGCAGCTGATGTGAGCACAGGCTATGTGAATGGAAATACAGGCTCTAGAAAGAAAAAGATGATATTCTTGATGTAACTTGGGGACCCAAACTATACCTGAAGTGGTGTATTCAGTTAGGGGCTGCCCATCTTTAAAAGTCTCAATCACTATATTGCACATCTGAAACTCATGTAACCAATATAATATTGTATACCAACAATACTTAAAGTAAGAAAAAAGTCCTAAACACCATGGGCCAAAGAGAGACTATTGAGAAGAGAGGGACTAGAATACCTGAATGGCATAAAGTTATGTCATAGCTGCATATGTATAATGGGCACTTGTGAAGAAAATTATGGAAAGGACTCAAACAACAGGAATAGATGACTTATGAATAAGGATTCTTCTAAATCTAAGTCTGTGCCTTAAATTGGACAAACTTGTAGGAAGCTGGAGGCTAGGAGTGAGAGCTGGTAGGAAGCTGGGAACTAAAGAACACAGGATTGCTACAGGATTAAGAATATTCCACAGGTAAATTTTTGTCTGGGCCAGCTTTTCTCTGAAACTCATATAGTCTGGGACTACCTTCCATAGTTCCACCTACTTCTGGCTTCTAGTCCAGAGGCTCTCCCTCCAATAAGCCTGATGATTCTGGGTCTAGCTACTTATGCTAATGAAGGGAAGCAGAGAAATAGTGCTGATTTTTTTAATTCTTTAAAATTTATTTTTGGAGAGAACGAAACAGAAGGAGAAAGAGAAGAAGAGAGAGATGAGTGTGTGAGAGAAACATCGACCAGTTGCCCCTCACACGCCCTGAACTGAGGACCTGGCCTACAACCCAGGCATGTGCCCTGACCAGGAATCGAACCAGTGACCTCTAGGTTTGCAGGATGATGCTCAATCCACTGAACCACACCAACCAGGGCAGCAATTTTTTTCAATGTGTAGTTGCCTTTCACACACCCCCTAATGGGGATCTGGCCCGCAACCCAGGCATGTGGCTTGACTAGGAATCGAACTGGCGACCTTTTGGTTCGCAGCCCGCACTCAGTCCACTGAGTCACACCAGCCACGGTAGGGCAGCAATTTTTAATATCCCTCATCATTGCTCTCTTCAAGTTATAGCCCCCAAAAGAGTTGACTGCATAGGGAGCATCTTCCAGTACTACAAAATCACTGAGCTGAGAGAATACCAAGGTTATATAAGACATGAATTTGTACATTTTCTCTGGGTCTCAATTTTGTCATCTGAGAAAGGAGGCAGCCAGATTAGACTCTAAGGTAATTTTCAGATTGAAAATATATTATTATAATT
This sequence comes from Anoura caudifer, assembly GCA_004027475.1. Taxonomy (NCBI): domain Eukaryota; kingdom Metazoa; phylum Chordata; class Mammalia; order Chiroptera; family Phyllostomidae; genus Anoura; species Anoura caudifer. The sequence goes on along the minus strand of PVKU01004831.1, from coordinate 124,073 downwards.
CTATTACTAATGGGTTAATTTTTTAATAATATTGTATGGATTTCTTAAAGGCAACAACAAAGCATGAAAATAAGCCATCATTTGATTTAGTGACATTAAACTGAATGAAACATTGCCCCACAACATATTCAGTTCAGAGAATGTTAAGAAATTTTAAGTTCAGTGATTCATGCAAACCATTTTATTTCTAATTCTAATTGCTTTAAATATTCTCATGTTTGGTATTTGATTGGCTGGTTTAAACTTGGGTCCAATTCTGTAAACATTAGTTCAATTTGGTAGAATTTTGCATGATTGTTGTTCAAAGAGCTGCCTCCTACCACAGCAAATCCTACATCAAGCAAAAAAGGAACTTGTTCAATGCTTGAAAGAGATCCTATTTAACATTTTTATTAAAGCCCTACAAGACCACAGAAGAGGAGTGAGCCTAGGAATACCTGCTATGAATTTCCTCAAGCAGGATTTCTTCAAGTTATAATGGCTCCTTTTTGTTTCACAGAATTATTTTCTGTTGTTAAAAAAATACTTTATTTATTTTTTAGAGACAGGGCAAGGAAGGGAGAAAGAGAGGGAGAGAAACATCAAGGTGTGGTTGCCCCTCGCATGCCCCTGTACTGGAGATCTGGCCTGCAATACAGTCATGTGCCCTGACTGGGAATCAAACCAGCGACGCTTTGGTTTTCAAGCCAGCACTCATCCACTGAGCCACACTAGCCAGGGCTAGAATGACTCCTCCTAGTTTTTGATTCAGCTCACATATCTGAGCCTAGATATGTCATTTACTTAAAGGGAAAAAATATCTGGTATAAAGAAAAGGTAAAAGGCCCAAACACATCATATTTATAGCTGTAGGACTTCAGACAAAAATTCCTCATTTTCTGTGACTTTCAGTTTTTCTCAGAAATAGAAATGGCAGCTCAGAAAAATCAATGTTTACTTCTCACTATAACATTAGTTTGCACCAGTACATTAGTTTGCAGATTCTTGTCTCAATACCCCCCAAAGAGAAGGTTAATTTTCCTTAGAATCCAAGACAAGGGGTCAGAGGTTTAATCCAATGTCAACAAAAATCCAGTTACAGGAGCAGCTTCTTCCCAAGCATTTTAGACCATTTATTCCCAAATGACATTGGTGTTCAAATAGATTTCAGTTTATGTGGGAGCCTTCTGGATAAGGACTGTTCTGCCAAAGACTCTAGGGTAAAGAATTTGCAATGCTATTTGTTGACGGGGAGAGGAAGATATATAATTTATCTAACAAAAGCTTTTCCTATTGCTCCCCTGTGTTTTGAAAAGTATTCATCTCTGCTCATTACTTCTTGGGTTCCAGTTGATCTACTGTATCACTCATCTGAGCATTCAGCAACTCAAGTTCAAGAGCATTTATTATAAAACTATTGGTGAGGCAGGCAAATCTTGTCATGAATGAACTGTGTAGCAGGTCACAGGTTTCTTAATGCTGCTAAAGTCTGAAATGGCTTACTGAGGTGGTTGTTTTTCTTTTTTTTTTTTGTTTGTTTGTTTCAGAAGCAGGGTTTTTTTTTTGTTGTTGTTGTTGTTGTTACAAAACTTTTACCAAAATAAGCTAACTTGAGGCTCCCATTCAACCCTTTACACTTTTTCTCCTCATCCCTCCTCTTTTGTTTTTCTGAGAGAATAGAAATTGACTTTAACATATTCTGTAATTTTCTATAAACTCCAGTGCAAAGCTGATTAAGAACTGACCTGAAAGGCTTTGTGACATATATGATTAAAAGAAGAGTAAGAACTAATATTCTAACACCACATGTTAAAATGCACATAATTTGAAGTAAAAACACTCTAATTTTCATTACTGAGCAAACAAAGGCAAACTAATAATAAGCCAATGACTTGGAAATAATCATAAGTGCTCTGCGATTCAATGAGAATTAGGAGCTGTCCTGGGAGAAGCAATCTAGAATGAAGACAAGTGGTGGTGGCGGAGTAACATTGGTTAGCACTTTGGCCTAAGATGAATGGTGCTATCCATTGCTGGCATGCCTCCTTCCCCCCACCCCACCCCCAATTCTTCCTGTTTAGCATTGTGCTCCCTGATATTTTACGGGAAAGATCCAGAAAAATCTAAATTAATACACTGGGGAACAGACAATAAGTATTAAGTTTCTTCACCTGGAAAGACAACGGCTGGGAAGAAAGGTATGTGATAGGAGTCTAACAAATGAAGCTCTGGATTAAATAAATCACACTTTAGAAGGTAAAATTAGGTGACATCACATGAAATTGATAAATGAAGTTCATGAGCAATGAATGAAATGAAGTACTACTACTTTATACAAGTATATCACTTATACATTAATTTTTAAAATACACTAAACTGAGGGGAAATATGAATAAGACATGGTATTTAACCTCAAGTGTTCACATCCTAGCTGGGCAAATACACAAAACCTGAACATGTAAAAATGTTATAAATGATTTAAAAGAGGCATGGGCTACAAATATAAGAACATATTAGGGAATAGTTTTCTGAGGGAAGGAGATGGTTATGAAATGGGATGCGTAGGAAGACTTGACAAAAGAGAGGGCATTTGACCTGGGCCTTCAACAATTACTTGAAGGTTCATTCACGGGTCTCAGAAGGGAAAGGGGTCTATTCTACAAGAGGCAACAGCATGATGGACACAAAATAAGTAACCTGTTAATGAAACAGAGAAAAGTCCAGGGAAGCTGGAGTATAGCTGGCATGGGTTAAACATTGAGAGTTAAGGCCAAAAGTAGGCAGAGCCTTAAATGCCTGCTCTACCTTCTGGAGAACAAGTCTACTTGTACAGATTCAGGAGAGCAAAAACTAAATCCAATAGGCAGACATGCTTAACTGTTTTGTAAATATCTAAGGGGCTATGGTCTGATGCATTCTGTATGAGTCACACCAGTAGACAAACATATTTGAGCTCAGTATAAAGAAGAGCTAACAGGGCAGTCATGGGTAGAACAAGGTGCTTCAGAAGTTCTCCAAGAGTCCTCAGTCACCTAATGCTTTGGAAGATCTTCAAATATTACACAAATATATTATGGAAATATTGGACTAGACAACCTTTCAGATCCCTTCAAGTGGGATTCTACTCACTCCCCCACAAGACAGTTCTTCAAATAGACAGAAGATAGAGATATCTCCTGCTCTTTTTTCTTTACCCCAAATACTTTAACCTCCTTTATCCATATTGCATAATATATCTTAAACTTATACAATATTTTATGTCAATTATATCTCAATAAAGTTGGGTAAAAAATAGTAACTACAGCACGCTTTACCTGCCACTTTCTGGTTCATCTCTTCTGGATACCATCGTGTGTGGTCAGCCCATGTTCCTAACTAAATCTGACGCCAGAAACTAAGCATACTACTTACTGGCCAAAAAGCAGCTAGATCCCTATGTTGCTAATTGGGATTTTATGTAAGTAAAACCTTAATTAACTGAAGCCCAACTAATGAAACATTTTGTTTTATGTTCTATACTCAATTTTTATGAGAAAAAAAAAAAAACATGGTGACCAAGCAAGCAGCTACCTTGAATTTGCTGAAATAAACACAAACTCATCCACCAAGAAGTGACCTGGCCCAGTATAAATCATCCCATCTCCTACGTGTCCTGAACAATAAGAACTGCTTTTAATATGATGAACATGAGACCCTGAAAAACATTCCCAAGTACTAAAAATAAAATGCAATTATGTTCACTAAACTGTACTTATAATGATAGTAAAATGGTCTGCAGTTTTATAAAATGTTGCAACTACAAAGGCAAATAAAAGTTAGCTGCGTTAATTTTTAAAAAGGCTCAATTAACATTCTCTTCCCAAAGCATCCAGTTAATCAAGACTTTTCTATATTAAAGATCCATGTCTTTCACTGTTATGTGTAAAGGCAAAGGGAATGTTTCATGTGTTCAGTAAATATTTGTTGGGTGAATTATTAAGATACAAGTGTTAGTTATTATACTAGCCTGCCTCAGTAGCCACATTCTCTCTTTTCATCCTCAAAAAGGTACAAGCTCTCTGCAGTTGCATACTGCTGCCAGGCCATGCAATTAAGATATATAAATATAAATATGGTACTTGTGGCATTATTGTCCATTCATCATATCAGATTGTAAGATATTAAAACCAAAAGCAGTCTTGAAGGTCATCTAATTTAACCATATAATTTTACACAGGTGGAAACTAAGGCGCAGAGAACTTAAGTGACTTGTTAAAGGTCATATAGCTTGTTAGCGACAGAGGCAGAACTAAAACATTGGTTTCTCCTTCCCTCAGTCCTGTGATTTCCCTTCTACAACAAATTGGCACTACAGTTTTTAAAGTAAAGTAGGTAACAGATATACATTTTTTTTGTGCTGAAACAAGAAGTTGCTTAGAAATGTCATTCCATTTTGACAATGAAGTTTTCTGGCATAAAGAAGCCTGGTTTTCCTTGCTTATATTGTAAAGGTATCTTGTATGTTTATTTTATATCCCTGCTACTCTAAAATCAATCTGATGACGTTTTAAGAGACAATAAAAGCCAGAATAATATGGCACAGATTTACCTACCAGTGGTGGCAGTGCAGGAATTGTCACCTCCTATTATTTGTCATTAATTTATAAGACCTCTAGTTGGTCACCAAGACATGAAGTGTGGCTTTGTGTTGTTAAAGTGATGACTTCTCACTTTATTGTTAAGAAATTATAATTCTTGATAAATGAATTGCCCACACAGGGACTGTCATGAAGCAAGGTTTGGGGCAGTGGTATTCAAAGGTTTGAGGGACGGTAATAACTAAAAAATCTTTAGAAGTGTAGGGAAGAAATTGCAAGGCAACACTGGTAAACCTTGCAGGCCGGAGGGAACCTTCCATGCCACCTTGGTTTTATATTTCAAGTGGTTTTGAATGTTATGAATATTATGTTATGTTATTGTATGTTCAGAATGTTATGTATGGTATTGCATGATAAAAAGAGACATTTTTGGTCAGTTGCCTTATGATCACATTGAGAGATTATCTCCAGAAAGAAGCTTCAAAGACTGTAATCTAGAATGACAAGCTATTAGAAAAAAGTTCCTCATGGCAAGGGAACCTCAATAGGGACTCATGAGCTGCTAGTCCATAAAAAGTGTCCAAATATTTCAGATCACACCTGTGCATTACACTGAGGCACAAAGCAGAGGGCAGGACAATTAGCAGTTGTCCTGTATGTACTCAATAACGTGTGTGGACATGGGGGTAAATTTTAGCAGAAAGAAACCTGATAACTTATGAAATTATTAAGAAAAACAATAAAGACCAAAATAATCCCCATTTCTTCAGTTTATGAACTGTGGTATCTATCCACGATCTTTGGGAAAATAGGATACATTCATGAACAAGGTATTAAAAGCATCTAAAAGTGAATGGATGATCAACTCAAAAATATCACATACTTACTTTGCTGTTATGGCCAATCATAAAGTGCACCTGAAAAAATAAAAATGCAATTTCAATTTACTTGATCTTTTATGTTTATAGTATCAGATATGATATAATAGTTTTTTAATTTACACATTAGAAAGGCCATTTGAAGAAAAATTGGCTTTTACAACCCTAATACTTTCTGGGCAATTTTTTTCCATTTTTATAATTGTGATGAAAACTCAAAATAGGAGTTACCTGCAATATTTTTCATTTTTGTCTCTGTTGATTATCAACACTGGATTTTCTGAGTCATTGTGGGTGAGAAAATGAGCAGTCATTATTTTCAAAGCAAATGAGAGTACGGACTGTGGGCAGGAGGCACTAATGGTTGCCAAGGTTACTGTTCAGTTTATCACTTCAAGGTGTACCTAGTGCATTTTTACTTCATTAATCAATGATCAAACACTTAATAAGTTTCTTCCAAGTCAAGGAACACCATTCACCAGGCTCATCACTGCAGTGCTGAGTTGCAGCAGATTATTGCCACAACAGATTACTGAGATGCTTGACAAACTAGCTTATAATGTTTCATTCTCACCCTGTCAGGTGAAATTTGGTACAATTAGGATTGACATCAAAGGCATTTCTGAAAAGGTCATGATCTTATCACATCGCTTAGATTAAGCACTATAAGTGTTTGCTTCAAGTTGGTTGGGAAATCTTTAAAATTCTAGACAACTCTGAGAAGAAACTCAGAGACTTCCCCCCAGCAACCTCACTGAACTTGTTGGAAAGCTGGAGGGCCTGATGTTGACAGGGCTGCTTACTTCAGTAACTCATGAGACTGGAAGGCAGCTTAGTCAGTGCTTACATGATTCCGTGAGCAGTCAAAGAAAAAAGATAGTCAGTGGGATGATCACCCTTTTTCTTTGTTTTTCCCTACATGTCTCCACAACACTATCTTTACCTCACCTGCTCTCATACTAATCCACTCAAGGCCTGGCTCCTCTCGCTGACCCTTCTAGCCTACTTGCTCAGACACAAAACTGATCTTATATAAGTTACTGCTTAGGCACCTGTCATAGCACATCTTACCATGCACATCCCATCCCATCCCATCCCATCCCATCCCATCCCATCCCATCCCATCCCATCCTATCCCATCCCATCACCTAAGCTCTTCCTACCTCTAAATATTATGGGTCAGCACCACCCAGGTGATGCATTATCTCTATCAACTGGAGCCTCTACCAGTTGAACCTCTGCATTTCTACCTACTCATCCATGGTATACGGCAGCCATGCATTACCCATCCTTCTTCAGTCTTAGGTCTATTTCCAACAGTTCCTTATCTACCAACATCCCGTAGCACACACTCGCTAACTCTAGTCAGCTCTGTAACAACACTAATTACACCAGGACTATTTCCCATTCCAGGCCACTGCTCATATTATGTTCCTATCCTTCCTTTTCCCCTTCCCCATCATCTAGCCACACACTGCCCATCGCCTATCATTAAAGGTCCCTTTCTTTAGAAGGCCTTCCCTAATTGCTTCAACAATGATAGAAGCTACCATTTATTAAGCATGTATTACTTAACACTTTGAATCCATTCTGGTTTTATTGAGATTAATATACATGCCATAAAATACACCCATGTAGAATGTATAATTTGATGACTGTCTAGTTAAGTCAAGGAGTTGTACAACTATCACCACAAACCAATTTTAGAATATTTACATCACCCCCAAAACATGTGTTATGCTCATTTGCAGTCACTTGATGTTCTCACACCTAGCCACTGGTAAACACTAATCTATTACATGTCTCTATAGATTTGCCTTTACAGAGCATTACATATAAATGGAATCATACACTATGTGGTCTTTTGCTTCTGTCTTCTTTAACTTAGCATAATGTCTTTGAAACTTATTCATGTGTAGCATGTATCAGAACTTCATCGCTTTTTATAGCTGAATAATATTCCATCATATGGATCTATTGCATTTTACTCATCCAGTCACCAGTGTATAGACATTTGGGTTGTGTCAGATTTTTTACTCTTAGGAAAAAAACACTGTTAGGAACATTCAATCATTGTTTTTTGGACATGCATTTTTTACTATGCATATTTATGCATGGTGTGTGTGTATATATATACTATGCATATATGTATATATATGTACAAGTGTTAGATCATATGGTAAATGTTTTCATATGGTAAATTTATGTTTAACTCTTTTGGATATATATGTGTGTGGATATAACTTTTTTGGATATATATGTGTATATATGTGTGTGCATATATGTATATATGCATACATATGTATATAACTTTTTAGACATATATATGTGGATATATACATGTTATAATTCACTGATTTAAAGGGTACAACTTAATGGATTTTAGGATATCCAGAGTTCTGCAACTACTACCACAATCAATTTCCAAACATTTTCACTACCCTGAAAAGAAGCCCCATATCCTTGTTGACAATTTTCACAGGATCTCTATAAGTTAGGTATTACATCCCCAGTTTTACAGGTAAAGAAATAGAGGCTCAGCCAAGCCACACACCTGCTAAGTATCAGAGCCTGAATTCGAAGATAATGTGTATGACTCCACAGCTTACAGTATTTTCCACATCACCAGGCTGTCACTAATCCTCAGAGTCCCTCTTCTCTGAGATCATTCCAGAATGCTGATTTGACTTCCTGTTTACATATCTCCTTAGGTACTCAGCAACTTCCTTATCTTTCTTATATCTCAAAAATGATATGTTGTCTCTACAACTAAACCATAAGCTTAGGAAGAATAGGAAGTGTGTACTATATCTTTTGACTTCTTCTCAGTCCCAAAAAGTGCCGTGAAAACAGCTCAATATTTTTTTTATTAATGCAAGGTAATCCTTATTATTAATCTAAACCCCTGCTCTTATTAAAAGTCAATTTTCAGTCTTGTCCTTTAGTGTCAACAGAGCACCAGCAGCTGAAGCGCCATCATATTTTATAGCCATGCAGCCCAGAACCATGTAACTTTATAATTGGAGTTGTTCCAGTAACATGTGTACAGTCTGCACCACATAGTCTTTTAGACACTTATGTTGTGCCTGAACTTGGATTTATTCTCTTGGTGTTAATGTAAATATGTTAGAACTTGTCTTCCCCAGTTGATGAAAAGCTTCTCATGTGCAAATGCCATGTCTTTTGATTTTGGATCCCCGTGTTAAGCAATAATGGTGAATAAACTGCATGTGTCTAATAAATACTTCTTCCAGGGTTTGAAAACCATCATCATAAAGGAGTCCCTCAAGATAATTTCCTTTTTCTCTGGAGCAGTGGAGTATGGCATTCTTCCATGTGCTGAGCTCACTACTATTGTGCTGGGTGTCTTTGGGGAAATCACTGCCCAGCCTTGGCCCCCCGCTTTGCCATCGGTGGCATGGGCACGGTTTGAATGAGAAAAGTCTCACCAGTGCTTTCCACCTCTGAACCATCTTTTCAATATGCTTACCAGAAGTTTTCGGTCATATATTCAGTAGTTTCAATATTCAACCTTTTCCCCCTTCATATAAATAATATCCTTACTAAAAACTCTTACCACCTTCCTATACTCATTTTTATTAACCCAGGTCAGTTTTTACTTCTTTGTAGCAAATTAGTATGTATTACCTTTCCTCAACTTGAGATAATTTTGTCATCCTTTCCATACTTTAAAATTTCAAAATTATTTTCTCATGTCTAGAACTCTTCCCTTCGAAGGACAATCTGCTCTCCCGGATTCCCTTCTTAGGACACACCCTATACCAGGTTTCCTGCCTCACCAAGTTTGTGTCTGAAGGTTCCTTTACTGCCAGTTCTTTTCTTTAGAGAAATGACAGAAATATGACTCACAAACATCAAATGCTGTCATATTTCAAAAGAAATGAAGCATTTTCTCATTAACTGATAGAAAAACAAGTACAAAATTTGATAAGAAATAAAATAATTGGAAGGAACATGAAGTTTTTCAAAATTTTCAACTAGGGAAACTATTTAAACATTGATTTTATCTTTAAACAGCATTTTACCTTATATATAGTCCTGAAAGTACCTAAACCAGCATGTTAATTTCAAAATGCTATTAGATAACATTTATACAGTTAATAATAGATCTTGTTGCCATGGAACCTTAACTGAATTTTCTAGCTCTGGGAGTTGATTTTTCAGCAATTAAGCCCTTAGCTCTAATGTTTCATTAACAGATTTTTTATATGAATGTAATTATTTGGATGAGGATATTGAAAACATTTCCTAGTTTGCAAATGATACTCAAATTGGAAGAAAAGCAAATGATGAAGGAACTGTAATCAAAACCTTAAAGACACATATTATTCAGGTGGCTGAGTCAATATGAGGCAAAATATATTCTCATACTAATGACTCCTGGGAACAAGAAAGTACATTCATACATAGATATTCCTATTCTCCAGTCTATCCCCACCTCTACTATTTTTCTTTTTTTAATCCACACCCAAGGGCATGCTTATTGATTTTAGAGAGAGGGGTACGGAGGGAGAGAGAGAGGGAGAGAAACACTGATGTGAGACGAACATTGATTGGTTGCCTCTCATACGCACCCCAACTTGGGACCAAACCGGCAACCTAGTCATGTGCTCTGACCATGGATGGATCAAACCCATGACCTTTTGATTTATGGGGCAACACTCGAAGTAAGGCTCACCATCTCTACTTTTACCTTTGACCAACTCCTTTACCTGACACATGCTCCATAAGAATAGTAATAAATAGAAGTGATCAGAAAAGAAAATTCCTTGAAATTACTGGCTCCAGGCAATGTGGCACTAGGAGATTTTTAGTGTTTTAATAATCTGCCAATGCCAAGAAGTAATCCTGTTTATGTCCAAGATGCTCATTATCATACATCTGGACTTAAACCAGCAGTATTCATCATTCTCTTTCTGTTCTGGACCATTGCTTCAGAGTAGTACTTAACTAATTAAAATGTGATAGTGGGCCCAAGTGTTCAAACAGATGGAAAAATACAATGTTTCCATATTTGGATTATTCCCACTGAATGAAAAAAATCGGAAATGTGTTATCAGCCCTGACTGGTGTGGCTCAGTGGATTGGGTGCCGGCCTGTGAACCAAAGGGTTGCCAGTTCAACTCCCAATCAGGGTACATGCCTGGGTTGTGGGCCAGGTCCCCAGTGGGGAGCACATGAGAAGCAACCACACACTGATGAGTCTCTCCCTCTGTCCCTCCGCTCCCTTCTGAAAATAAATAAAACCTTTATAAAAAGAAATGTACTATCATAAATTATATGAAAAGGAAGACAAATTCTGGGACCTGATAGCAAAGAATGCACACTGTTGTGGAATTCGAAGGAAGTGATCAACTCAGGGTTTCTGGAGGCAGGAGCAACAGCCTGGCAGGAAAATGGGAGAGGACAAAGTCATTTAGAAAGAAACTTTAGATATAGACTTAGAGGGTCTTTCTGAACAGACACAAATTCTGGATTCCAAGTTGTCATGTGGTTAGCGAGAAGCAGAACTGTTATGTAAACCCAGTTCAGCTGTTTTAACTAAGATATATGTTTCAGATATTCAACAGCTCTGGTTGACAGCTCTGGGGGCACTGTGGGGTGGAGAGATCAAGCAAAAAAGGACTCACGGACATGGACAACAATGTGGTGACTGCTAGCAGGGAGGTGGAAGAGGTAATGGGAAGATAAATGGTAATGGGAAAAATAAAAATAATTAATTAATTAGTTACTTTTTTCAAAAGAGATGATGCAATGAGGTATTTGCAATTAGAGAGTAATCAGTTGGAATTCTAGTTAGTGACCTGAAACTTGCTACTAAACCTCTATAAGTTTCAGTTTGCTAATTCATAGAGTTATTGTGAAGAGTAAGAGAAGACAGTGTCTCATAGTATAATAGGTACTTGATAAATAGGTTTATTATAATTAGTATTATTAGTGACAAAATATGTGTTTCCACTTACCCCACCTCATTACCTACTGCTTATTGATTGGCAGTGTTTCCTTATTGCAGTTTCCAGTTTTATGTTCATAATGAACCTCTTGGTAGTTGCATCTGCAACCCAGATCCATAGTGATGATGGCAAACATGCAGAAATAAGAAATGCATTGAGGGAAATAAATAAAAAATAAAAGACACTGTCCCTGTACTTAATATGTTTGTCATCTGGCTGGGGAGATAAAACATGAGCATTGACATGAAATGGTTTACCATGTAACATCATTAATAAGATTAGTTAAAAATTACTTGAACACTTTGTTAGACATTTACAGCTACACTGGTCATGGTTTTTGCTGTTTTACATGTGTTAACTCATTACCCACAACAATTTTGTAAATTAAGGACTATTATTGTTCCCATTTTACAGATGAAGACACTGACAGCACAGGCAAGATTCAAACCTAAAGCCCATGCTCTGAAACCCCTCACTATACTGCCTTTCATATCAATCGGCTACAGGAAAAGTAAATGAAGGGCTGTGGATTGAAAACAAAATGATCTTATGAAGAGACTCAGAAGTACAAATTAGTGGTTACAGAAAAATCACAAGGATGTAAAGTACAGTATAGGAAATACAGTCACTAATACTGTAATCACTTCCTATGGTGTCAGATGGGTTCTAGATTTATTATCAGGGTGATCACTGTGTTAAGCTTTATAAATGTCTAATCACTGGGTTGTAGACCTGCAAGTAATATAATATTATACATCAATTGTAATTGAAAATAAAAAATTATTTTAAAAAACCTAAATGATTGAAACAACCAAGAAAGACTGAATAATATACAAAGAAACAAATACCTCTAAACTAATGGAACAAAACTCAATGTTTCATTCATTAAAAGGGTGGAACATGTTGAAAACGCCAACAAACCAGGAATACTTTCACCATCAATTTCTGTTTTACTTGCTGAAAAGCAAGATATCTGAGGGTATTCAGTAGCATCTAAATATACTGTCTAATTCAATCTCCATTTATCAGAGACCATTTCTGAGTAAAGACTATTTCTGCAATAAAAAATGCTGGTCATATTGGAACAATATATTTGAAAGCCACATTTTTTATCACAATAATCATAATGAAAATCTTTCTGTATATTACAAGTATCTCTGATCAACAATATGCAATTTATATTGAATGATTTCTCATCTTGCCCAAATTTCATTTCTAATGGTTGCTTATGTTCTGCCACAGACATTTCTCAGATAAACTTCTTTTAGTTGTGGGAACAGTTTCTTGACTACATTATTTCTCCATTGTCCTATCTATTCAAACAGACTACAATAAAATCCCATTATGTGATTTTTCATGGGATTGAGTAAAGAAAACATCATAAAGAGGAAAATAATAAAAGTAAGATATATTGCTCCATGGAGACTTTCCTCAGGAGCTCTCTGTGTACCAGACAGCTGTGCACTCACATCTGTTTCAGGGCAGCATGGAGGCGGTAAGGGATCATGTGCAGCATTCCTGTTTTTATAACCCTGTTCCCTGACCTTAAATCATCTCTTTACACTGGCTGTAATGCAAGGAACCACTTGAGGCTGAGATGAGAAACAGGAGTAGTCATGGTTAGCATGCCTCACTTATTTGAGACTCAGGTCACTGGTTGCCCCAGTTCCTGCACTTCATTCATGTTTTCTGGTTCTCCAGCTCAGTTTCCTAGCTCAGTGCTACTCAAAGGTTGGTGCACGGACAGCAGCACCAGCATCAGCATCACCTGGGAGTGCGTTAGACGTGCAGACTCTCCAGCTATAGCCCAGCCCTATTGCACCTGGATCTGCACTCTAACAAGATCCTCTGGTGACTCCCCTGCACTTTCGAGTTTGAGAAGCGCTGCTCTGGAGATAAGATGCCCACTCAAAGAAAAATTTTCATTTCTCTGTGAGAGAGCTGAGAGGGAACATAGATAAGGTCTTGCCCCATAAACAATGAAAAATGAAAGGGTGAAATTAAGGGAAAAATCACAAAAGCACACATATTTACCAAGCATGAACAAACTTACTTGTGCTAACCTTGTTGCTTTCCTCAGTTTGTTAGGAAGAAATATCAGCCAGGAGACAGAAACTAGCTAAGCTGTAGAAAATTCTCACTTTATTATCATCAGAATTAGTATTATTATTATAAGCTAACATTCAATGAGCTTTTATTATGCATCAAGCATCTTGTTAGGCACTTCCACACATTGTCCCTTTAATCCTCACATCTACCATATGAGGTCCATGTTTTTCTTCCCTCCTTTACAGATGGAAGAACTGGGACTCCAGAAGACTACAATATCTACGTCACACAGCCAAAAGTGGCAAACATAAAGCCATATTTGCCTGACTCTGGAACCTAAGCTCATAACCACTTACTGCCTCTCCAATCTCTTCTCTACTTGTGACTCCTGGCTGTCTTTTCTGGCACAATGTGAACGCACTTCCATTCCATATCTACTCTAGGTTAGAAAGGCATTTTCCCAATAGGTGCAAAAATTTTTCTTCATGGCTTCATTCACCTCTGCCTGCATGTTCTCCGGAGATATCTAGCCCCACTCTTGTAGGTGTCTCTTGCTTTGGTCCTCTCAGGCTTCCCCATCCCCCACACATATACCAAACATTCATTCTCTCTGTCTTCTGGCTTAACTTAATCATACTGACTTAGCAATGGTTAGGTTTGTTTTATTCTTTGTAAAGCTCAATGTTTTAATCTAGCTTTTTGGGCAACACCTTTGTCTTGATCCTGTTATCAGCCATGTAGCTTTTCATCGTAAGCTCTGTAGGGGCAGGATTCTATAGGGGCAGTAGCTTTATCCATCTGCCTCTCCACTATATCCCCAGAGCTTAGGACAGTGCCTAGCACGACATAAGCACTCAGAAATACAGTACCCCCCTTACCTGCAGGATATACATTCCAAGAGCCCCAGTGGATCCCTAAAACTGCTGATTACGGAACCCTATACACACACACACACACACACACACACACACACACACACACACACACAGTTTTCCTATATATACATACCTATGAAAATTTATAAAGTAGGCATAGTAAGAAATTAACAACAATAACTTAGAACAATTATAACAATATGCTGTAATAAAAGTTATGTGAACAGCTTTCAGTAAAGTAAGGGTTACTTGAACACAAGCCCTGTCATAAAATTACACTTGATCTGATAACTGAGACAGCTACTGAGTGACTAATATGTAAGGCACACATGCAGCATGGATATGCTGGACAAATGGATGATTCACATCCTATTTAGAGTGGAACAGGGCAACACAAGATTTCATCACATTTAAACATAATGACACACAATTTTTAAAAAACATTTTATTTATTTATTCTTAGACAGGGGGAGGGAAGGAGAAAGAAAGATAGAAAAACATCAGTGTGTAGCTGCCTCTTACACGCTCCCCTACTGGGGATCTGGCCCGCAACCCAGGCATATGCCCTGACTGGGAATCGAACCAGCAATCCTTTGGTTCACAGGCCGGCGCTCAATCCACTAAGTGACACCAGCCATGTCATGACATATAATTAATGCCTATGAATTGTTTTCTTTGGGAATTTTCCATTTAATATTTTCAAATCACAGTTTACTATGGATAACTGAAACTGCAGAAAGTGGAATGCATATTTGTTGGACCTCTTCTCTATCCACACTCATTCACTAGATTATGGCAATTCCCACCATTTAAAAACTACATGTCCACTCCTCAATTTATAACTTCAATCCTGACCATGCCCTGAATTTTATACTCATGTATCCAACTGCTTACCACTTGTTAATCATTGCTTAGTTATAGTATGAGCATCTCATATTTAATGTTCAAAATCTGTCCCTTGAATTCCCTCCCAAACCTTCTCCACCCTTATAACACCACCTCTATAAATAGCATCACTACTTACCCAGTTACTCAGACCAAAAATCTTGGCACCTTTCCCTCTTTCCTTCCAATCAATCAATCAACAAGTTATAATAACAGGTTTACCTTCAAAATATCTTCTGAATCTAGTCACTGCTCACCACCTTTACCACTTCCATTTTCGTCCACATCATTGTCAAAAGGCACCCAGACTATGGCAATGACCTCTTAACTGGCCTCACTATTTCAATTCTTGCCTTCATAAACTCTCTTTCTGCCCAGCAACCAGGGTGCTCTTTCAAGAACATCAATCAGATCACCTAACTCTTCCACACAAAGGTTTCCAAAGACTTTCCATCAAATTGAAAATAAAACTGACTTCCCAACCATGGCCTTTAAAGCCCCACACAAACTGCTCCTATCACTAAGCTCCAGCCTTCCTGGCTTGCTTTCACTTCTTCGCATACTCCAAGCTTAATACCATATATCTCAGAGCATATTCACTTATTAATCAATCCGTTCCAGTGTCACCCCCTCAGACACAAGGCCCCTGACCATCATAGCTAAAGTAACACTCAAGCTGCACTACACCATTCTTTATCCCCCTGTCTTGGTTTATTTCTTCTATAACATGTATCCCTACCTAACACATTATATGTATATTTGTTGGTTTATTTATTTACTGTTTGTCTTCTCACTAGAATGCAAGTTCCATGAAAGCAGGAATTTTGTAGATCTTGTTTACTGTTGTATCCTGGAGCTTAGAACACTATCTTGTACATGGTAAGCACACCAAAAATATTTGTTGGCTGAATGAATGGTGGTGGATACCACCTTTGTCTTTGAAATCTTCCTCATTCTGTTCTCTTTTCAAGCCAAATGAATATGTACATTTTTCCTCTTTCATAAAGCCCAACATCTCTTAAGGTCTTTCCACAAAGATTTAATTTCCCAATGAACAAATACACCTGTTTCTTGGTTTACTTACAAAGCATAAATAATTATTCATACTCCAATCCCAGTAAAAGCTTAACCCTCCCTCCTAGTCCCATAGTTAGTACTGAATGCCTGGGGTCTAGGTTGTATTTTCCACCCTCATCAGTCAGGTCTGCTTAATTGCACATATACTGCTTCTCTACTACTTCTGAGGTAGAACGTGCCCTACCTGGGCTTTTGACTTTTGTCACAACTATGGAAAAATCTAGCAGTAGGGAACCCTCCTTACAGGATCTCCTAAAATAAAGAAATGTGTGCCCTGGCCAGTACGGCTCAGTTGGCTGGAGCATCATCCCATAACCAAAACATTGCAGGTTAGACTCCCAGTTAGAATTGTGTGTTTGATCCCTAATCCAGACACAATCTTCAGCTCAGGTGCATAGGGGAGCCAACCAATCCATGCTTCTCTCTTGCATTGATGTTTCCCTCTCTTTAAAATCAATGAAAAAAAAAATGTTCTTGGGTGAGGATAAAAATAAATAAATAAAATGAAGAAGTATGTCTGTGTAGGTGTGAGATCAAAAACATCATCAAAGCTTTCACAACCCACCAAATCCTTGTATTTTAAAACACGCCAAAAACAGTGGCACCCATATGCTTCTAGATTTTTGGAACAACCCTAATTTCACAGAATTTTATTTCCAACAACAGTAACTAATTAACGGAGATATAATGTATATATCTTGTGAGATTGTCACCATGAATTCATTCACATATTAGGGGAAAGAATCTTTGATCAGACCATGTGTCCCTATTTAAGGCTCAGATAATATGTCACTATGGCCATGGCCCTGTTGATCTGTTAGCCTAGATTGTGGATCCCCACAGACTACTAGGGACTAGTCTCTGCCTTGTCATCTCCTCACCAATTTTCACTAGGAGGATGAGAATCAAGGAGGGGGTTCTCAGGCCCATCAGTGAGACCATAGGAGTTTCTGTTTCTTCCAATATGCCCCCAGCTGTTTTTAGTTGAGTGTGAAAACAAAATAGAGGACAGAAGGTTTGTAGCTGAAAATGGGAGGTATCTTTTCATGCAATTCCACCACCCTCTGTCTCACCTGTCCCTTCTCTTTCCCCATATGTATATCCTCTCTTCTCCAGACATACATGCACTAGATTCCTTCACATTACTCCCTGGCTACCAGGGGCTTTGATGTGTAATACCTCAGCCAGCCAGCTAGCCATCTATCTATTCAACAAATTTTTTTTTTTCAAAACAACATCTTATAAACTTTAATTATTGTTCTTGTACAGTTTTCTGTCTTTTGCTCTTGACTGAGTATTACAACCTGCTGGGAATGGTGCTAGGTGTTTGGGATGGAGAGGTGATGAAGCAGGATCTTTAAGTATCACTTAAGGAGAATTTCCTGAGAGCTAATTCCTTCCTTTATATCTGAAGTACTTAGACTAACAGCTCAGCTGATACTCTTTCCTGGTAGCATCAACTGTTATTAATAACAATAAAGTACTTTTTCATAAAAACAGTATTTTCTTTACAAACAAATTGGTCTCCTGTAGCCCCTAATGCATAATTCTAATAACAATAGAGACCATGTTGATTGCCTACTATATCCCAGGCAATGAACTAAGTGTCTTACATACATTTTATCTCTTAAACCATAACACCTAAGGCTCAGAGAGGTTAAGTAATTTGCCTAAAATCACTCAATGGTAGCAGAGCTGTGGTCTATTTGACCCCAAATCCTAAATTTGTAATACTGTTTCACAATGGATTAAGTGTCTTAATTTCCAAAGCACAGCCATTTTGAATGGCAGGATTGTTTGAGAGACCTACATGGTACCTCCAACATCATACTAGGGAGATGGCAAAGGAACAACTGATATATAAGAGAACAACCAGGAGAAAGAGTCATGACCCAGTAGTAAAGAGAAGAGAGTTTTAGGAAAGTGAATGGTCAAATGGTCAACTTTTTGATGTGCCTGTGTGTGGGGAAAAAAAAAAAGCCATGTTTCTTACTGCACAAACTTTGGGAGGTCTTTTCAGGGTTAGATCACCCAAGCACGTTGTGAGTGTAATTTGATACCTATAAAAGAACAAACAGCAGTCTTCACCCAGGCCAAATGATCCAACCAGAAAGCACTGGACAGTGACTGTCTAGAGTTTTGGAAATTCTGTTAAATTTCTTTTTAATATTTTAATCTGATCAGGCTCAGGGATGAACCATGCAGGGGGAAAAAAGAGTTACTTACTCAAATGACAATGGTAATTGTTTATGCAACATGGCTGCAAATGCCTGTACATTACTCTATCACAATAAATGTACCATAATTGTTTCCCGTGTTTCCATCTTGTTGGCATTTAGCTTTTTTCAGTCTTTCGTCATTAGTAGTAATAGTAAAATGATTGTCCTTGCATATATTTGTACATATCCTGATAATTTTCTCTTGATTATTTTCTACATACAAGATTCTTGGGTTAAAGATTAATATTTTTTAAAAAAAAAAAAGCTTAATAGATTTTTAAGGATCTTTGTACATATTGCCATTAGCATTCCAGAAAGATTAAACTAATTTACACTCTTCTAGAAGTCTACAAGAGTGTCTGTCTCACAACATCTTCACAAGATCTTATTTCTAATCTCTGTAAATGTGACGGAGAACAAAAACTAAACCTTGCTTTCAATTTATATTTCTATTTTCCAAATGTTTATTGTCCATTTTTACATTCCTTTTCATTTTCTATTCATATATTTGCCATTTCCCTATAGGAGTGTTCATCCTTTCCTAATTGATTTCTAAGAGATATTTATATATTTTCCATATGTAATATATTTTAAATATGTATTTCCATGTTTATAAATTGCCTTTTCATTCTGTTAATGATGATTTTAAGAAACAAATATTGGTTGTTATAGATTTAAATTCATCATCCTTTTCCTGTGATTTTTTCTTTTCACAAAATCAGTTAGTCAATTCTATTTACTTCTATTTTTAAACTTTGTAAACAATTAACTCTTAAATGTTTCAAAAATTTCTTTAGGCATAGAGCATGAAATACAACTGTAATTTGACATATTACGGTAAAGTCCCCCACCTTCCAAACAGCCAATTTTCCCACAACTATCAAATGATTCTTTATTCACTGTTCATTATGTTTTTTCTATCATAAAAAGTAATAAATTTTCAAGACCATCATCTACTTCATTTTATTCATCTCTCCATTCCTACAACCTTGCCATACTAGTAATTAGTATAACTGTGCTACATTTTAATATCTTGTTCATGTATCAAAAATATTTTTAACTATTGAAATCTGCTTATCCTTGCAATATGAACTTCAGAACCATTGTCTTAAAAGTGAACAGGGCCCTGGCTGCTGTAGCTCAGTAGATTGAGTGCAGACCTGTGAACCAAAGGGTCACTGGTTCAATTCCGAGTAAGGGCACATGCCTGGGTTGCAGGCCATGTCCCCAATAGGGGGTGCACAAGAGGCAACCACACATTGATGTTTCTATCCCTCCCTTTCTCCTTCCCTTCCCCTCTCTAAAAATAAATAAATAAAATCTTTTTTAAAAAAGTTTTAAAGTGAACAGAAATCTTGTTAAATTTATATAGAACCTATAAATTAATTTTGAACTTTCTATACCTATCAACCTGTATATCAATTAAACTGGAAACCCATATATTTTAAATGTTCAGATAACCTAGCCAAAAACATAGTATATCTTCTTATTTATTCAAATTTTACTTTGTTTCTCCAGAAAATGTGGTAGTTTGAAAAAATGTTTTTCTTGTTTTTTTGCTCTTACAATTTGATTTTTTTTTCTTTTTAAATACTGCCAATAAACTCTTTTTCATATTTATAATTTCTAACTGGTTATTGCTGGTACATTAACAGAGAAGTATAGCACAACCTATAGGGACTACATTAATAGATCATTACAAAAAAGAAGAAGGAAAAAGAAGGAGGAGGAAGAGGAGAAGGAGAAGAAGAAACCCTGCCATTTAGGAAACATATTCTCTGTTGGAAGTTGCCCGCTGTAGAATCAAAGAGTTATGACATTACACACTCCCCATCAAACCCGGAGAATTTAAGGCCGTGTTCTCATTCAACAGTCATCATTCTCAGATGAGAGAGAAACCATTTATCAAGACACAGGAAGAAAGAAAGTAGCTATCACACAAGTCAAAGCACAGGGAAAAACACAATGATTCTGATTAAATTTTCAAAAGAAATTTTCACTCTACAATTGTGTTTGGCAAGTTTAAACCCCAAATGAAATTTTAGAGATGTTATATGCCCTTGAAAAGCTGGTTTATAATGAAAATGCTGACAGATCTTACGAGAGAAGACTGTTGTATAACGGGTACCTCTAATGTCACTTACATGTAAAGGACAATATCTGTATACATAGGAAGTGTATGTAACCTAATAAGGGTTTATTCTTAAAATCATTCTAGTTATCACATTTAATGTCCATTGTAACCCATTAAGCTACTACTAGAATATAACTTTTCAATGAACAATAAATCATATTTTCAGTATTTTATACAGAAAAGCATTCTCTTCTAACTCATTCATTATAAATAATGCCTGTGATATCTGGGCACAAACAGATAAGCTAGTTTCATCTCCTTTTAAAAAATTATGCATACCCTTTATTATTTCTTAAACTAAAAAGAAACAAACAAGAGTTCGACCATATCTCCAACCCCCACCCTGAAGCCCTGTCTCTTGCAACCGCTGATCTTTTCTCTGCATCTGTGACCATGGGCTTTTGTTTTTTCATTTTTTTTAGATTCCACATATAAAAGATATGATATGGTATTTGTCTTCCATTGTCTAACTTATTTCTCTTAGCATAATGACCTCAAGATCCACCCATATTTTAAGAAATGGCAAGATTTTATTCTTTTATGGCCAAATAATATTCCATTGTGTACATATACCACAATTTCTCTATCCATTCATCCATCAGTGGGTACTTAGGTTGTTTCCCTATCTTAGCTATCATAAATAGTGCTGCAGTGAATATGGGGGTGCAGATACATTTTCACATATATCAGCTACTTTCTCATAAAGATGCAGGTTGATTCAGTGAATCTAAAATCCACTGAAGACCGTATATCTATGAAAGTCATCATCGCTCTGATTTTCTAATATATAAAACAGTTAAAATTGGGGGAAAAACAATATAAAACATAAGAATTCTTGTTACCTACAACCTGAAGTCACAGATGAGAGACTACTGAAGACATGAGGTCACCTTACTTCTCTAAACCACTAAGCATTTTCTGGTGGTCATCTGTGATCTTCCAGCAGCTTCTATGAAGATCACTGAGATTGAAAGCAAAGAGGTACATATACAAAATGAACAAAAAACAGGAGCATACCAATTTCAAAAAAAGTTAAGGAAACATTTTAAAAAAATAAAAATCTACATTGATGTCGGTAGGTCAAATGGGCATAGGAATCAATGAAATATTTCATAATGGCCAAAGTTGGAACAATTTGAGCAACAAAATAAGTACTATCAAATTACAATCCAAATTATAAAGTAAATATCCATAAATACATACTGAGAAAAATGAATGATTGAATAAATAAATGAATGGGAGAGGTGGTAAATCTCCTGTGCAATATTCCAAATAATTTATGTAGATATTCAGCCTTTAAGGAGATGGATGCATGCTCCTACTCATGAAGTATAGCTGCACATAACAACTTCCTTCCAAATAATACATTATAGAAAGGGGGTGGGGGAGGAAGAGTAACTTAACAGTGGGGAACCCTAACAAACATTATCTCAGTGATCCATGGCCAACATCTACAATGATAAATCATGTTTATAATACGAGGAGCAACCCCTCCAAAATGGAATTTATTTATTAAAAACCGTGTATTTATTTTTACATATTTAAACTTCAGTCACCTTCAAAGTACTATCTTTTTGATGCAATATACCTTTTGAGACATTTTTCCCTTAGCCCAAAATAGTCTTTGAATTTATTCGTTTTGATGCCTTTTAGTACTTCTGCTATTCTTTGTTTCACCTCTTCCACATCAGCAAAAAGTTTCCCTTTGAGGATTTTTTCATCCAGGGAAACAAAAAAAAAGTTGCTGGGGCAATATCAGGTGAATAGGGAGGGTGGGGCAGGGGGGTCAATGCCCTTTTTGGTCAAAAACTGCTGAACACTCAGCATGCTGTGGGCAGGTGTGCTCATAAATCACCCATCATGAAATGGGCAAACATGTTGCAAGAGTCTTCAAAAAAAATTCACTCAAGCCAAATTCAGCCTCTCACAACAACACCAGTTGGCACACGGATACAGCTGGGTTCCTAGAACACGCACCTAGTGGGGGAAACCTGTACTACAAGGAGGTGGAAGTCCAGAAGATAATTCCAGTTTTGGGGGGTTCCCCTTGTATGTACCTTCAATATTCTATGAAGAAAATGGTATTTATTCACCTTCGTGTTCTTCTTCCAAAAACTTGTAACCCTAGGATAATCATAAAGAAAACATAAGACACATCCTAATATGGGACTATTCTATAAAATACCAGACCTGTACTCATCACAGCTGACAAAGTCATCAAAAACAGAGTCTGGGAAAAGATCACAGCCAACACGACCCTAGGGAGACATGACAAATGAGTGTAATGTGGTAATCTGGATGGGATCCTGGTCAGGGAAAGGTCCTAATGTAGAAACTAAGAAAATCTGTATAAATCATAGACTTTGGTTTATGATAATGAATCAATATAAGTTCATTAATTTTAACAAATGTGCCATAATAATAGAAGATGTTAATAACAGAGGAAATTCTAGGCAGGAGGGATATGACCAATCTTTGTGTTATTTACTTAATTTTTCTGTAAACCTAAAATAGTTCTAAAAATCAGTAGATGAGTGGATAAAAAAGCTGTGGTACATTTACACAATGGAATACTACACAGCAGTAAGAAAAAAAACTCTTACATTTTGCAACAGCATGTATGCACCTAGAGAATATTATGCTACCTGAATTAAGTCAGTCAGAGAAAGACAAATACCACATGATCTCACTTATATGTGGAATCTAATAAGCACAATAAGCTAATGAACAGAATAGTAACAGAAGCTTAGATACGGGAAACAGACTGACAGCTGACATAAAGGAGATGGGAAGTGCAGGTTTGTGAAGGGATTAACAAAAGAATATTTATGTACAACCCATGGACAGGGAGAACAATATGGGCATTGACTTAGGGAGGGAAGAGGGCAGAGCAGGGTAAGGTGAGTAAAGGGGAAAAAGTGGGAACAACTATGATAGAATAAACAATAAAAGTGAATAATATTTTTTAAAATACAAATTATATCTATTAATTTTAAGTGCATTTTTAAAAACAGCAAAGAAGTCAGGAAGATTAGGGGATTGTAGTGAAAAAAGAGGAGAAATGGAACTCTTAAAGGAAAAGAGGTACAAAGCCAACACCAGACAAGCATTTCCTTATATCAAATTCACTTTATCTAAACGTCAATGTCAAAACACAGCTCATTAGAACAGAAAGTGATAAGTCCTGAGTCAAACCATAGCTTCAAAGATACCTGTAGACAGTAAAATCTTAATATAACACAGTTCTTCCTCATCACCAGTGATATAAAGAGGACTCACTGCATTCCAAAATAGCCCCAAGACTGCTTACTTTAGTTCACATTCCTAAATGAGATGTCAAAAAAGGGATCAGGAGCTGAAGAGAAGTTTGTCCTTGAATCCGTGATATCAAGCACTGATTCTAACCATAGCATCTTAGAATTTTTAAGGACCTCAAAAAGATCAAGTGATCCAAGTTGACGATAGTCTATAACATTTTAGTGAGGTGTTCATCCCATATGAAGATCTGCAGAGAAGGTTCATAAATTTTCAAGGTCATCCTCACCGTTAAGGATCCTCCATTATAGTTTTACCAAATTGGCTGGGAAAATCAATTATTTGATAAGACCCTATTTTGTCAAAATTGTCCTGGAGATACCTGCAATCAGATTATTTTAAGATTGTTGGGTCTGAGATTATTGATTGGTACCACGTAACTTTTCTCATCCTTGTATGTGACTGGTAACAAAACCCCAAAAAAAGACTACTTAAAATTAAAAAGCAGGGGAATTGCAGCATTTCAATTAGTATCTAAAAATGTGCTATCCCCTGAGGGTATGATGAACATCTTTCTGAGTACTCTGTGACTTGGCACACAGTAGGCATTCATAATCAATTGTTGAATTAATGAATAAAAAATAAGTGGGACAATCTTTCAACACATTTGATTTAGAAGCTAATAATTTAAATTTATCTCATGCCCCTTAGTGGGCAGTTAGATCTATTTCCAGCCTTTTAAGACAGAATAATAAAAAATACTTGGAACATTGTATGGGATAAAGCTAAATGGGAGAAGTCTGAAGATGCTAGTAGATGAGAGAGGAAGGGAGGTGAACCATCTTCTTCACTTTGGTGTTTCTGCATTGGAGGAGCACAGGGACGGCCATTCAGGGAACATCACAGTTACATGGTGAACATGGCGCTTTGGGAAGGTACTTCTGGAGAGATACAAAAGATACTGACTTCTTAGAGTCATGTAAGAGGATTAATTATAGAAGACACCACAGAGAAAATCTAGAAGTGTGTGTGTCAAGTCCATGGGATGGAGAGGGGACTTGTTATTGTCAGTCATTCATTCTGCCTTGCTGCTTTTCTTTTATCCCTGCCTCGCCTACTCCCCCACTACCATACAAAAACTTCAGCTAGTGTATGGCTTTAGTGATCTAGTAATTACCTCTGCCACTGTGCATGTCATGTCCCTCCTTGATTTTTGCCAAATTTGTTGTAATGCTGTTTATCTTTCCAAATGTCTGGAGCTTCAGGCTTCATGTTATGCCTGACTATCCAAAACGAAACCTGTGCTACTCACTTGTCATTCTTCCATTTACTCATTCAACAATATGGAGTATCTATGGCATATCAGGCACTATACCACAAGCTTAAAAAAACAAAGATAATTAAGACAAGATACCCTTTGGCCAGGTGACTAAATTGGTTGGAGCATCGTTCCATATGCCAAAAGGTCTCTGGTTTGATCCCTGATCAGAGTGTATATGGGAAGCAACTGATCAATGTTTCTCTCTCACATTAATGTTTCTTTATCTCTCTCCCCTCCTCTCTCTCTAAAATCAGTAACTATATCCTCAGGCAAATATTTTTAAAAAAAGAGCCCTGGCTGGTGTGATTCAGTGGACTGAGTAACCAGCCTTTGAACCAAAGGGTTGCTGATTCAATTCCCAGACAGGGCGCATGCCTGGGTTGCCGGCCAGGCCCCCAGTAGAGGGCGCGTGAGAGGCAACCACACATTGATGTTTTCTTCCTCTCTTTCTGGCTCCCTTTCCTTCGCTCTAAAAATAAATAAATAAAATCTTTTTTAAAAAAGACATGATGCTCACCGGACCACCAGACGAGTAAGGACAAAAAGGCATTTAAATGGATACAGATCATTATAAAGGAATACAGAGATGCTGTAATAAAAGTATGCAAAGAGGGCCATGGAAAATAAGGGAACAAATGTTGCACAGGGATGGACTGAAAAAGGCTTCACATGGAGGCAATATTTCAACTAGGTCTTGTAGAATAAATAGGAGCTTACTATATTCGGAAGGTGGGTAAGCCATTGTAGGTGAAGGGAACAGAGAAAGCTACATGGGCAAAGCGCAAAGATATAAAACTACATGGTGTGATCAGGAAACAGTGACTATGTCTGCAGCAAAGGGAATGGTGGAAAGTGGGTTTATCACACACCGATTAGGAAGGACTTTATTCACTCAGTTAAGTATTTTAGATTTTAATCATAAAGCAATGAAGAATTGGAAACAGGGGAGTAACATGATTAGAGTGGTACCTCGCTGGGGAGAATGGATTAGCGGGCTGGGAGACAAGACTAGAGACAATGATAGTTAGAAGATGACAGATGGTGACAGCCTGAATTATGGGACTTGCACAAAGGAAGTCGAAAGGCAAAGGACAGAATAAAAATATTGGTAAACAGGCTTATTACTCAAAAATGTAGGAAGGAGAAAAGGCTTGACAATACTTTAAAGGCAGTGATGAAGAAAACTGAGAGAGTTCATGCTTGATAACCTCCATTTTTTAGTAAAATTAGGAGGCCTAATCATCACTCTGAGGGAGGAAGACATGGCTGGAGACAGCTTTTGAGTGGAACAGAAAAAAGAAGCGACTATGAAGAGATAAAAAATTGTTTTAGAAATGTTGAGGGCTCAGCAAAGTTCAGAAACTTTAAATTGTAGTATAGTCAACTAACAGGAGACCAGGAAGGTTGAGTGTGTTAAGCAAATGACTGAGGGTGTCAGGAAAATTGACCAAGGGGGAAGTATAGGACAGGTAGTCAGAAACCTGCCCTTAGAAAAACAGAACACCATGAAGGCCTTTCAGAGATCAGGAGGACTAACCATTCTTCAGGCACATTACAGGTTTACAAGATCCAAATCTATCAGCTAGGGAACCCAGCATCTAAACTGAAGTAGTAAGAGAAAATATTTCTTTTGAATCTACTGTGAAAGTATATTTTACTTTTTTAACATTTTATTTATTTTATTTTAGATAGGGGAAAAGAGAGAGAAAGAGAGGGAGAGAAACATCAATGTGTGGTTGCCTCTCACACGCTCCCTACAGGGGACCCAGTCCACAACCTAGGCATGTGCCCTAACTGGGAATACAATTGGCGACCCTTTGGTTCACTGGCTGGCACTCAATCCACTGAGCCAGACCAGCCAGGGTTTTTTTTTTTTTTTTTCTTTTTTTGAAACTATATTCTAAACCATGAATAGTATCTTTTAGGGAAGAAATGGATGATTTTGCAGTCATTAGGACAATGGATGGTTAGAACTTTTTTGTGGCTTGGTTTAGACTTAGACCAGTATCTGCCAATGTGAACATTTGAATAGAAAGATACAGGCATGGGAGTAAAAAAAAAATTTCTTCATAATCCTTACCAACTGTTGAAATCATGACTCACCCTTGTATATAAATTTCTTTAATCAAGGCACATATCTAGAATATGACAACTCAAACAATCTACCAAGCAAACATATTCCCTGCTTAACTAGCTTCTCAATCTAAGGATCCCAACAGGACAGAGCTATTCAATCAAGAAAAGGAAGGGGAAAGGTCATAATAAACTTGATTAAGTGCATTGTGCTTTATGAGATTATTATTTTTGCAGATATTACTTGGCAATTAAAACTTTGTAGACTTTATAACAGCCAAAAAAAGTTGTTGAACTAATTTAACATTGAAGCAACTATATAAGAAACCCAAGACACATTAAAGTGGTCATATGAAAAGCAATACTCTCCAGGAAAGTAAAATTCAACAACAGATGTGATTTTGCGGAATGTAAATGCTAGAAAAAACAATTTCTGGGTAGAGCTTATTTCTATGGTCTCCTATGGAATACAGTGCTCCACAGAAGTAACAATGTGTAAGCCAGAAAGCCACAAATTACTGTGGGTTCTGACCCAAAGCACCACCAGAAAATAACAAGGAACAGATACAAAAAGAATTAAATATATCAATCACAGATCAATTTATTGATATAAAACTAGCAAATAATACAGAAAACATTCTGATTCAATATTATTTACTAAAAGTATTTACTTGAAAGAAAATGTATTTCTGAAGGGTTTCTCATGATACTTCTGGAGATAGTAAGAATTAAAAGAATATTATTACTGAAATTTGATTTTGTGGTTATGTATTCTTAGGTTACACCTCAGAATTCCTACAGAACCACTTCTGCCTAACTGCAAAATTGATATACACTGCCTATTGTAACAACCAAAACCTACCTAGCCCTGGCTGGTGTGGCTTAGTGGATTGAGCATCAGCCTGCGAACCTAAGGGTTGCTGGTTCAGTTCCCAGTCAGGGCACATGCCTGGGTTGCAGGCCTGTTTCCCAGTTGAGGGCTTGTGGGAGGCAGTTGATCTGTGCTTCTTTCTCAACATTGCTGTTTCTTTCCCTCTCTTTCTCCCTTCCTTCCCCTCTCTCCAAAAATAAAAAATAAAATCGTAAAAAAAAGAAGTTACTTAGAACCTCCAGTAAGTTTTCATCATTCCTGTGTAAATAACAACCTTGGAATATTATTGCTGATAAATAAATATATATGCAAGAGGCTCTTCTCTACAGAACTATTTCTACTTGAGAAATTAAAGAAAAATAAAACTTAGCGGAATGGGATTCTTGTAGGCTGCCTATCAATTTCTGAAATATACTTATAAGGATGGCACAGTGCATAATGCAATGACTAGTTTCTGTGATCTGGCTTGCTGCTCTCAAATTTCAGTAAATATGTAGCGGTGTTGGGCCAGTCTCCTCTGCAGCTCAAATCCCAGTGAGCCACATTACAGCACAGAGGAAACTTCCTTTAAACCCCAGAGGCAGTCATTATACAAAAGGTGGTTCTCTGAATTCCAGAATTCACACAATTGTAATAATTATTATTAGACAATGTGAACCAGAGATGATTTTTACCTAGGATAAATATTGTAGGCACAATGACAGTTTTGCTTTAAAATAGCAGGCAGATTCATTTCTTTTTTCTCAAAACTATTTATTTCTTTCCACTCATGTATCAAATTTAATTGAAATTTAATAAAATCCACAGCATATATGACCATTTTAAATGTTATAGAAATGACAGTGTATTCCACATTTTTCATTAACATAACCAAGATCACTAAGCTAGTAAATGTTGAAATTAGGCTTATAATCCTTGGTTTTCTAATTACAAATTCTCAGTTCTTTCCATCACGTCACTAATGTGATCCTTGTATCATTTCTAGAAATATTGTAGAACTCTTTTGGTATTCTGTGACTCAATAACCAATGTGGAGCGGGGTTCCCCACACCAACTAGCAATTCTTGGATTCCAGTTGGGTGCCCTATTATACTTCAACTCAATTCTGACATTATCTCCTCACCAGAGAGAGCACCAGACTCCACAGGTTGAAGGCCTAGTATCACAAAATTGGCCTCCCCACTCCAGGCACCAATCACAAGCCCAGGTTATTATCTGTGTCTCTGACTGACTGGCTATTAATAAGACATTCCCATGACCTCCTCTTTGGGTCCAATTAATTTTTTACAGAGGTTCATAGACCTCAGAGAAACATTTTGCTTATTAAATCACTGGTTTATTATAAAAAATATGTAACTCAGGAACAGCCAGATGGAAGAGATACATAGGGCAAAGTATGGGGAAAGAGGGAGGAACTTCCACACCCTTTCCAAGCTTACTAATCTCCATGAGTTCACCAATCTGGAAGCTCTCTAAACCCTATCTTTTTGGGGTGTATGGAGGTTTCATTACAAAGTGACAATTGATTAAATAATTGGCCACTGAGGATTGATTCAACATTTGGAGGATGGGGAAGAGAGGGATTGAAAGTTCCAATCCTCTAACATGGTGTTGGACTGGAGACCAGTTCCCCATCCTTAGGGGCTTTCCAAAGGCCAAATAACAAAGACACCTTCACCATTCTTAGCACTTCAGGAAATTCCAAAGGTTTTGGGAGCCCAGAGCTAGGGACCCTGGATGAGCAAATATATATATTTTCATAAATCACAATAGCACAGGAACCAAGAACATTCTGAGAGGGGGCATCTTATGGCTCCTCAGCCCTTATGAGAGGACAAGTTCTCTATGAAAGGGTTTTGTCCCTTCAAGCTACAGTCAGAAGGGAGTAGAACCAAACCTGAGTAGTGACTGATTGATGACCAGCTCTGTACTCTTCTTTAAGCACCTTTGTGCAAAATAGAACAAGACACACCTCTGGTTGAAAGAATGACCACAAGATGCCATCTCCAGGCGTAACAACTACAAAGGACCCACAGTGAATGAAGTGTGGGCTATATTTCAGCCTAAACTCATATCCTCTCAATAGGGCATCTTTGTGCAGAAAATTAATTGCACAAGAATCCCTGACACCCTGCTCAGTGCCTGATATCATCTATAGGATTTGTTCTCTGGGGCTGTCACTCCAAAGTACATGGGCTGCTGGCTGGTCTCCTCACCTGGGTCCTTACAGGATTGGTGATCACTGAACTTTATTGTCCTTTCAGTATTAAATAGGGGCATGCTCCATCCAAAAACATGTTATATGCTCAGCCACCGTACAACCTGCTGTATTTTTGTAACTTAGGTTGTTCCTAAGAAAAGAAAAATATTCAGACAAAATTTGAACCAAATTAGGTGGCTTTGATAGGGAAACAAAATATGCAGTACCATGTCCTAAACTGAAGTTATCTTCAACAAGCCCATTTCCATTTTGACAAATTCCAATTAGTCATATGCCCCATGGAGAGTGACTGCTGATTTGTTTTGCTTTGTTTTGTTTTTCCAACAGACTATTTGGACCATGTCTGGGCCATGCAAATGCAATAGACCCTATTATCCTATTGGGTTGGCCAAAAAGTCCGTTTATTCATTTTTTTCTCTAAAAGGAAAGATATTTTTCATTTTCACCAATAACTTTATTGATTTGGATATTTTGAGTATGTCAGCTAACTCCCATGTGGTACAATGTTGATTGTTCTCAATTAATGTCTCAATTGGATCACTATCAGCTTCAATTGGTCTACCCAACTGTGGAGCATGGTCCAGTGAGAAATCTACAACAAAGCTTTGAAAACCACTTTTGACACATTCAATCAGTCACAGCATCCTTCTATATACACTGCACACATCTTTTTTTTTTTTTGCGTTTCAGTTGCTTTTTTACCTTTCTTGAAATAATAAAGCATAATATGCCAAAAATATTGTGTATTTTCTATCTTCACTGATAAAATGGCTACACAAAAATTCACCAATTTTGATAAGTTTTTTAAAAACTGCACACTGATATGACAGCTGTCACAGGACAATCTAACAAAATTGTTTCAAATGAAGGTAAAGACAACTAAGTCTACTACAGCCATAATATGAAAAATAAAACAAACTTTTTGGCCAATGAAATACTTTGATTAAGCATTTGAGTATACTGTGGTTCTGTGATTGAGCTATGTTTGGGGTACTATTGGTGGCTATATGAAATAAACTGTGTGGAACAGTTTTATCACTGTAAGTAAGATAATGTAATCTATAGTCATCATAAAAATTGATGACTTTTGAGAAACACAACCATGTTGATTGCCAGACCCCTGTGCAAACAAAAGTTTGACTTATAACATTCCAACCTTTCTGGACATTTTAAGGATTTTGCTTAATGACAAAACTTAGGAGACTAATAATCACTTATCCAATTCTCAATGTAAGGCAATGTATTAAGTGCTTTATTTGAATACTCCTCATGTAATCTTTAAAGCAATCCTATAATGTAGGTATCCATCATCATCCTCATCTCCATTTTACAAATAAGGACCTGAGGTTTACACACACTAACCAAGTCATTCAAGGTACCTCAGCTAGAAAATGACATGGCATCAATTATGAATTCCTGTCTTTTTAGTCTCAGAACTTAAGCTCTCTATTGGTTCTGACACACTCCTTTCTAAGCTGACCTCAACAATGAAAAATCCTAGTGACTTGCAAACAAAGCAAAAATTCTCCTCCAGGATTCAATTTAGTAGAAATAAATAATTGGGGCTAACCCTTTGCAAATATATTTGCATAAGTATAAATAAAATGTTAAAATTGGATGTTTGGGGCAAGTTTGAGAAATACACTGGATTTAGTTTTGAGGGGGCTTTGTGCCCATATTAATTAACAACAGACTACCCTAAACCTGCAGTTATAAAAAAGTAATTAATAGATATCTTTTAAGTGAAATGTTTAAACAGCAATTATATTTAAATGTTGCATTTGAAAGCCTCACTTCCCACACATTCAAAAGTATCTATTATTTTACAAATTATACTAATTACTATATACAATTTCAAGACACTATTCCTTCAGATAGAAAACTACAATACAAATACACAGAAACCACACAAATTAAATTCTTTATGCACAAAGACACCATGAGCATTATAAAACATCCAAAAATACTTTCTACAAAATATAAAGCAGTATTTTGACCAACATTACTTCTTCAAAAGAGGTGGAATAAGTTTTATGAATAGTTGATGAGCCACTATATTTAGAAACAAAATTATTACTAGTCTTGCTTTGGAGGAAAAAAAACTGGGAAGCTAAAAAATAGTAAAACATGATTTGCCTTTTGAAGGAAGAGGTCTGAAAACCATAAAAACTAGAGGCATGGACTATTGGAAACTGTCATAAAGTATTTGTTAGTAATTAGGGAGATTAGAAATCAAAACCAAAGGGTGATTGATGGTTTATGGAGTGATGCTGTTGGGGAGGGGAAAGAGTTCCTCCAGTCTACCCTTCTTTAGTTTTTCTGGCTAGATTAGTTATAAAGTAATAAAATAGACACAAGACTAGATTAACATGAGAAAAAACAATTTAATACATGCACAGTGGAAAATCACAATATGATGCTCAGATCATAAAATGAGGCTCAAGAAACTGATCAAATTAGGCACTCTTTTATACTTTAACAATAAATTTTTTAGCAATTGACAGGACAAAGAAAGTGAGTGCTCATTAGAAAGGAATCTAAACAAAGTTTGGGCTTGGGCAGTAAATTGGTAAAGACAGTACAAGGTATGTTTATACATGCTTTTTCGACTCTGTATTTGACAAATCTTGTGATAAGGTTATCTCACAGTTCTTCAGGAGCGGGGAGAGCACCTGTCATGGATACTTATTTTCTGCTTTTGGGGGATGGAGGAGAGTCCGAGAGCTCTTCATGCTCTTATTCTACTTCTCAGGCAATTTTGGTTCAAAATAATCAATATGTCATCATGCAGTATCTTGAGACAGCCTGCCCTGAGCCAAAACAGTACTAACTGTACCCAGTCCTGTTGATCATTCCTAATCTACCCATTGAACAAGGATGGGTGATGCTCATGACATCAGTGAATCACACAGATCTCAGACTACTGATGAATGTACAATATGACAGAGCTGGCACGCAAAGAGGCAAGCTATGGAAGTGGGCTGGATCCAATAAGATAAAATGTGAAAAAGACCAATACTAAGTGCAAAAACCCAAGCACAGCAAAACATGAAGTAGATGTGGCTAAACAGCAAGTTACGCTAGAGAATCAAGGAGTCAAAGGGCATCTTGATATGATGCCAAAAAGTCAGTTCAATTTTAAATTGATTTAATAAATATTATCTGAAAAGAAGCATATACTGAATCATTTTCTGTGGAATACAATATTAACTTATTACAAGGGAGAAAGAGGTCCAATCAGTTGAGGGGAAATTCCAGGTTAATTTAAATAAGTCTATTTTCTTTAGAATACTCAGAGCCTAAATTGTAACTATTGCTTCTCAAACTTATTTGACTGTGGAACACTTCTTTTTTTGAAGTACCTCTTCCTTAAAAGGGAGACACTTTTTAAATATTTTATTTATTTATTTGTAGAGAGAGGGGGAAGGATGGGAGAAAGAGGAGAGAAATATTGATGCAGGAGAGAAATATCAATCAGTTGCCTCTCACACACACCCTGACAGGGGGACTGAACCCACAACCCAGGCATGTGCCCTGACTGGGAATCAAACCAGCAGCCCTTTGCTTTGCAGAATGATACCCAAACAACTGGAGCTATACTGGTCAAGGTGAGGACACTTTTTGAAAGAAGAAGACATCCAAAGATCAGATGAATGTTGGCCTAAATGAACATAAGGTTTCCTCTTACCCTGGGAATCTATGATACTAGATTAACTAGACCTAATAAAGAACCTTAATTCTCTATGACACCAGGAGCAGAGTTTCTAGTGAGGGAAACTTCTCTAGAGATCTACCACAATAGCAGAATGATGGGAAAAACACTTCCCTTCAACAAGCACAGGGACTGTCTTTTCAACTATATTTATGGTAAAATTTTGGCAGAAGGATTATTAAATCATTGGAGAAAAGATGTTAGAAATGGCAGTGTGAAAACAAGAGCCTGGTAATACACAAAGAAGCTACTTCCGGCCAAGATGGAGGCATAGGTAGATACACTTTGCCTCCTTGCACAACCAAAGGAACAACAACAAATTTAAAAACAAAAAATAAGCAGAACTACCAGAAAACTGAACTGTGTGGAAGTCTGACAACCAAGGAGTTAAAAAGAAACGTTCATTCAGACTGGTAGGAGGAGCAGAAACAGGCAGCTGGGGCAGAGAGAACCCATGGCAAGACAGTGGATAGAGGAGTGGGCAATCTCACATTTGCATGTGGGGAGAAATAACTGGGGAGTGAGACAGACCCTACAACCCAGGGTTCCAGCAGTGGGGAATAAAACCTCAAAACCTCCTGACTGTAAAAGCCTGTGGGGGTTGCGGAGGCAGGAGAAACTCCCAGCCTCACAGGAGAGTTCTCTGGAGAGATCTACAGGGTCCCAGAATGTACACAAACCCACCCACTAGGGAATCAGCACCTGAAAGGACCCAATTTGCTTGTGAGTAGCAGGGAAGTGACTGAAAGCCGGCTGAGAGCTGACCGAGTAGCACTCTTCCTTCTCAGACCCCTCTCCCACATACAGCACCACAATGCAGCAACAAGAGTTACCCCGCCCTAGTGAATACATAAGGCTCCACCCCTTACTACATAACAGGTGTGCCAAGACAAAAAAAAAATATGGCCCAAATGAAAGAACAGATCAAAGCTCCAAAAATAAAATTAAGCAATGAAGAGATAGCCAACCTATCAGATGCAGGGTTCAAAATACTGGTAATCAGGATACTCACAGAAATGGTTCAGTATGGTCGAAAAATAGAAGAAAAAGTGAAAGCTATGAAAAGTGAAATAAAGGAAAATGTACAGGGAACCAACAGTGAAGGGAAGGAAATCAGGACTGAAATTAACAATTTGGAGCACAAAGAGGAAATAAGCTTTCAACCAGAACCGAATGAAGAAACAAGAATTCAGAAAAATGAGGAGAGGCTTAGGAACCTACGGGACAAGTTTA
Organism: Anoura caudifer; assembly: GCA_004027475.1. NCBI lineage: Eukaryota > Metazoa > Chordata > Mammalia > Chiroptera > Phyllostomidae > Anoura > Anoura caudifer. The sequence goes on along the minus strand of PVKU01004831.1, from coordinate 88,739 downwards.
AACATTCCAGCATCCAAATCATAGGGATGCCAGAAGGACAAGAAATTGGAAACTTATTTGAAAAAATAGTGATGGAGAACCTCCCCAATCTGGCAAAGGAAATGGACTTTCAGGAAGTCCAGGGAGCCCAGAGAGTCCAAAAAAAGTTGGACCCAAGGAAGCATATACCAAGGCCCATCATAATTACATTACCCAAGATTAAAGAGAAGGAGAATATCTTAAAAGCAGCAAGAGAAAAGGAAACAATTACCTATAAAGGAGTGCCCATAAGACTGTTAGCAGATTTCTCAAGAGACCTTACAGGCAAGAAGGGCCTGGAAAGAATTATTCCAAGTTGTGAAAGGCAAGGACCTACATCCAAGATTGCTCTATCCAGCGAAGCTGTCATTTAGAATGGAAAGGCAGATAAAGTACTGCCCAGATAAGGTCAACTTAAAGGAGCTCATCATCACTAAGCCCTTATTATATGAAATGCTAAAGGGACTTATGTAAGAAAAAGATGATAAAAAATATGAACAGTAAAGTGACAACAAACTCACAACTATTAACAACTGAAACTAAAAAAAAATAATTAAAAAACTAAGCAAACAACTACAACAGGAACAGAACCACAGAAATGGAGATCTCATGGAGGGTTATCAGAGGGGAAGAGGAGGGGGTAATGGAGGAAAAGGTACAGAGAATAAGCAGCATAGATGGTAGGTATAAAATAGACAGGGGAGGTTAAGAATAGTATGAGAAACAGAGAAGCCAAAGAAGTTATATGTATGACCCATGGACATGACCTAAGTGGGGAGGAATGCTGGTGGGAGGAAGGATACAGGGAGGAGGGGAATAAAGGGGAGAAAAAATGGGACAACTGTAATAGCATAATCAACAAAATATGTTTAAAAACAAAAGATACAGAGAAGCTAGTCAAAGAGCAGCACCCTGTTTTGTGTGCTCAGCCACCATAAAACGGTGCATCCCTGTACCCTAGGGCTGTCCAACCTCCAATTCCCTACCTTCATGTTAGACAGCTGGCTATCTATATGGACCTACCTACTGAAGACTGGATTTCTGCTACTGTGTGGTGGTGGTGACCTGGTACGTGACAATAAGTTTAGGTAACAGGGTATTTTCTGCTCTTTCTTTACCCTTTTCAGGATAATGTAATGTAGCTCCCACTCCAGAGTATTATACTGGCCCATCCCCTCAGCAATCAGGAAAGTATACTTTTAGTTAGACAAGTACATTCATTAAGTATGTTGCGTCTACTACTTTTGACTAGATCCTACCTTCTTTTTTAAATTGGGGTTTCAACTGGTGTGTGTGTGTAGAAACAGTTACAAAACCACATTTCTACAAAACCCAAGCAATGCTGTGAAGCAATGCTAAGCATTTTTTTTAAATCTCACCTCAGGTGCAAAGAGTTGTTACCCAAAATTCAAAATAAACTCACAACTCAAAAGCCCTACTGATTTTTAATTTGTCCAATTTGATTCACTAAATGTGTTAAAATTGAGGTCTGTGACACAAACATAATGCTGTATTTATTTTGATCTTGAGGTAATGTGCTTACCAAGGGAAAAGAAAAGCTTAGCAATGTGAATCATATGACTGCACAGACTGTTATAGAAAAGTCTGTCAGTGTTTTCTTAAAGGGCTACTAAACAGTTTAAATTTCCAAAACAGTCACTCACTCAGCAAATATGTTGTTCTTTATACAATTAGTTACTAAGTATTAAAGTTGTGAAAATGCACTATGCTTATGATAAATATCGTCATCACCAATTTGCCCTCATTCTAGTAAAAATCATAGGAAAATTTTTAATTTTACTAACTTTAAAGTTTAAACTTAGTAAATGGCCTATGTTCACAAAAATAAAACCACTATAGGGTCTATCCAGCATAATACTTTGAACAGTGTAATCACACAACCATTTCTTGAGTGACAGAATACATGAGTGAATGGGTGAGCTTCAATGTTGAAATTTCCTTTTACATAGCAGTGGCAGACAAACTAATGGACTGATTGCAATTGTACTTGACATATATGTAAAAGGAGAAAATAAGAGAATGCTGGCTTAAACAGCAAGAAAAAAAAGCTTTATTTCTTTTCAAGTTCATAGGGCAGGTATTGTCAAATATAAAGAGAACATGAGGGAAATGAAAAACAGTATCAAAGCCAAAAGGAATATATTTATCCTTATATCCTTAAAACAGGGCATGGAAAACTTTTTCTTAGCAAACTGAAGGCAAGGGTTTGGTCTGCAGCTTTGTGGATCAGAGACTGTGATTAGATGCTATCTTTTGCCCAGGAAAATAAGGTAATGAGATTTACCATCCAACTTATGCACAGAGTAACAGTAATTGCTAATTAGAGACTAAAAAAAAATCTAATTGCAACTACCTTTTAATTACATTTCAATACAAAACTATAAATTAATTTATCCAGATGCAATATGTAGTGAATTGATTTACAAATAGCTAACTAACCCATCCGGAACTTAAAGGAGACCCATGGACTATTTATTCCTATTCGATATATAAAGAAAATAATGTATCAACACCACCAGAAAATTATTTCAAGGACATAAACATTTATTTTAGGCCAGGATGAATATCAAAATAGGCCCACCTTCAGCTTCAGTCCTTTCTAAGCTACTGCTTAGCAGCAAAAAGTTCAGTATTTAATAAGTGTCACAAGTATTTCTGAGGCCTTGGCTGGGTAGCTCAGTTGGTTGGAGCGTCATCCCAATACACTAAGGTCATGGGTTTGATCCCCAACAGGGACACATATAAGAATCAACCAATGAATGTATCAATAAGTAGCACAACAAATCGATCTCTCTCTCTCTCTCCAATCAATAAATAAAAGATTTAAAAAAGTAATTCAGATACTTGCTGTATCTTTTGAACTACATAAAGACCAAAGGGTTTAGAAAGGAACAGAAGAGGTTTTTCTTTTTGTGTCTGTTTGTTTTTTATTGTCCATCCCATTCAGACCCTTAAGCACTGTTGGGCAGAACCCAGACAGTAGGGATTAATCTGCCCTTGGAGTTGCCTTTAGAGAAACGGTTATAAACTCAATTGGGCTATGCACAGATTCCACGGCAATTACCCTTTGTTATATATTGAAACCTTTCTTTAAATAGTGGTGTTATTTCTCTTCTATTCTTTATGGCAAGGATACAGATGCACACCTTTCAAAATCCGTTATCAAAGAATAGAGCTTGTAATTTGGGGCTCTTACCGAAGGAACTGGAATATCATCACGGCAAAGGCAGTTCTGCCCTCTCCAGAACACCCAGCAATAAACCTCAGAGAACAAGTGGCTAAAGAAAGCAGCTTTCAGTGACTCTGAATGCTATCCGTTCCATTTTCTCTTTTTTTAGGAGGCATTCTGTGTGTCTAGAAACCAGAAGTGACAATAGTGCCTAACCATATCAGAAACTTTTTAAAGGTTAATGAATTCTGACATAAAATAATGTCAGAGCCATAAACAACTCATAAATACAAAATCTAGGAAAACCACAAAAACACTCATCACACTTCTGAGAATGTTAGAACCCTAGATAATAAATCCACTATGGACTTCTAAATAATTCTTTTAATAAACTTGGTGGAGAATTATACTATATATCAATATTTATGATATCAGCTAATGATAGTTCAGGGATGCAGAATGCAAAATGTAGTCTGCCTCCGTTCAGTTGTGCACTGCCTTGGTAATTACTTCTAGATTGGAAATGGGATTCAGTTCAACTTAAGTAACAAGGAAATCAGTTTCCAATTTGGCATGGTAGACATCTAATTAGCAGTCCTCTTTCCCTTTGTCATAAACCTGTCACCACATTCAGGTCAGTATATGGAATAAATTTAGGGAAAACTGGAACTATGTATTGTATAGTAGGTTATGTATTTATTTGGAGACTTTACAGGTAGAACAACTATATAAAGACTCTCAAAATTTAGGGGGTATATCTGTATCAAAATTGCTCAAAATTGAGCTTGCAAGGGGCCAAATAGAAATGGGTTTACCTCATATGGTGAATTTGATAAGTTGAGGTGATGGGGCCCAAAGAATCAGGTAAAATATGATGAGATTGGTGGAGTGAGGCAGAGCGACAAGTGGCTTATATAATGCCTGCTTAATGAATGATACATACCTAAATTGAAAGAAGCTCAGCTTTTGGATTAAAGACATAGAAGCCAGAAAATTTGCAGTTAAGGATCAAGGAACTGGTATCTAGGCACAATATATTTCTAGTCTTAACATTTCATAACAGTACCACTGGGTGTGTTAATGCTGTCCTAGCCAATTTGATCAGTCCATGAGTCGGAGGGTCTATCAAAAATAAACAGCACTCACAAATGAAAATGTACGTGTGCTAAAGAGCATTCAGGGCAGCTACAACTATTATTTTTTTGGTTTGTTGTCTCTGTTAAAAGTCTAGCACTTAGCATTACATGTTATGAGTGAACATGGCTTCTGAGACTAGTTGTTTGTTGCTCCCTTCCTTCTCCCCCTACTTTTGTAAAGTACAAATGATACTTATGTAGCACTCTTTCAAACCAAAATATGGTAATATGCATACAACTCCTTCCATTTTCAAACCACATTATTACTTTATTGTGACTGTTAGATGAGGAAATTTAGATAAAATTCAATTATTTGTCCAAAATGGTACTACATAGCTAATTGGTGGCAGAGACAACATGAGAACTCACTATATAGGAATCTGTCATTGTATGGCCTGGAGCAAATGCTTTAATAAAGCAGAATGGTCCTGACTGGTGTGGCTCAATTGGTAAACCAATTGATCCCATCCCATAAACCAAAAGATCATACACTTGATTCCCAATCATGACAGGCCTAGGGTGAGGGTTTAGTCCCCAGTTGTGATACCTACAGGAGGCAACTGATTGATGTCTCTCTCCCTTTCTCTCTCCCTCCCTTCTCCTCCCTCTTAAAAAAAATAAGCATGTCCTCGGGTGAGAATAAAAATAAGTAAATAATGCAGAACCTAAGTTGCTCATCATTAACTATAGATAATAATACCTAATTTAGAGCCTTATTATGCAACTTCCATAAGCTAATGTATACCTGGCACACAATACTCACTAAATATTATTTCTCTACCTAAGGCCAGATATGTTTGCTCAATGCCAAGTTAAACAAATTAAACAGACCTTTTCCTGCAGGGTTCCCTGGAGTCTTTAATATGCTATGTGATGTCCCAAGAGGCAAATAGAGTATGCAACCCTTCTCCAAACTACCAAACACCCAATTTTTTTCCAAGAAGCATCTATTCATATCTTATGGAATACTAATATTGCACAGGACAGACTTGGAGAACCCTGCAGCAGACCATAAAATATTTAGTGAAATATGTGAAATGGCCCTGGCTGATGTAGCTCAGTTGATTTGGCATGCACCTATAAAGCAAAGGGTCCCTTGTTCAATTCCCAGTTAGGGCACATGCCTGGGTTGCGGGCCAGGTTCCCAGTAGGGGACAACATGAGAGGCAAACACACATTGATCTTTCTCTCCCTCTCTTTCTCCCTCCCTTCCCTTCTCCCTAAAAATAAATTTAAAAAATCTTTTTAAAAAAGAAATATGTGAAATGAATCATCTACATGCAATTAATAAATTATCTGAATAGCTAAGTGACATTTTTGAGGTCACCCCAAGCAAGCATCTAACACATAAAAAGTAACAATCACTTGGAAATGGTGCCCCAAGCTTGCTCAGAAAGACACTTGAGTAGGTCAATTTTATTGCAGGTCTACGTGAAGACTGGACAAATTACATAGTTATTTGTGAATCCAAAGTAAAACTACAGGCAGCTTTCAAAAGAAGAAGGATTCCTGGTGATTCTGCCTGTTTCTCCCCAATATGCCATATCGCCTTTTCTGTGGTTTGCTACTATATGGGTCAAATCCTTAGGACAGTAAAGACAAAGAGAAGAGCAGGGGAGGTCTCTCTTTCTTTTTCTCTATCACTATTAAGGAACTAAAATCCTTTGCCCTGATCAGCGTGACTGAGTTGGTTGCACATTGTTCCACAAAACAAAAGGTGACAGATTCAATTCCCGGTCAGGGCACATGCCTGGATTGCGGGTTCAGTCCCTAGTCAGGACACATATGAGAGGCAATCAATTGATGTTTCTCTCTCACATTGATGTTTCTCTCCCTTTCTTTCTCTCTCCTTTCCTGTCTCTCTAAAAATATAAAATAAAATCTTAAAAAAATAAAATGTTTTGAGTCACCATGGATGAACTCTGTTCATTGAATGGAGTAGTGACCTTTAAAACTATGCTCCAATGTGGGGGAGCTGTGACCCACATGTGTGTTATCAGGTCAACAACAGGTATTAAATGTCCAATTTTGTGTTAAGTACTTCAGGTTGTAAGAAAATAATAAATAAAGTGACTTAGAATCCTGTAGGAACATTCACAGCAAGCAGCAAAGGGAAAGTATAATACCAAACAGTACATAATGAAGAGCTAGATCTTGAGGTGCAAAAGATAACTGTCATAGGAACCAATGAGGAGGAAAGATCACTGAGCATCATGGACTGGGGTTGGCACTTGAGCTGGATGGACCTTGAAAGCCTGTAAGGTTTTGCCATAGTGCTTGTGTAAGCAAAGCCAGTTCCATCACCCCCTAATGTGCACCAACTGTCAAGGGAGTGTTGGGGCCGCTCTTCCCTCCCTTTCAGGAACGAGAGGGAATGTAGAGATTTTTGCTTCTTTGCCTCTCTTCCTCTCAGCAGTAGATGGATGTGTCAGCTAAAGATTCTCAGATCAGTACCCCTTCCCTCTGGGTCATAGTGAGGATTTGACTGCTTGCTAACCCAATAAAGAAATGGAGAAAAACACCAACCATAACAACAACTTAAGAGTTCGAGCTACGTAAGAACAATTCAGCAATAAGAGAATCTACATGGGCTTATATGGAAAGACAAGTGCTATTTTCTGCTTGAGTCTGTGACTGGTAGAGAATCACTCAACCCTATGATTGTATTATTTATACAGAACTCACTAGGGCACCATCTGGTGCTAAGCTAACCGCAAAAACAGGAAAATCAAACCCAAAGCCAATTGTCTTCATTGGAGTTTTCGCTAATGACCTGTTCCTCACCAATATTCCAACTAATCACAATCTAGTTTAAAACAGGAAAAGACATTTAATGCTTTAAAGAGAAATCTTAAAGGGAATTTAGTTAGACATACCCTTGAAAAGATTCTGTTGCTATCTGGACCTTCTCAGTTGACAGAGCAGTGCCCCTATTTCAGGTCTTATTACATCTTATTAAGTGTTCAGATCAAGCTCATAATGTCCCATCTCAGTACCCAGTCACTGAGAGAAAAGGGTGAGAGGTGATCTTGCAAGATTAGGTCCTGGAGATGGAAACTTAAGCCAAAATAGTGAGGAAAATTCTGCTCAAGTATAAGAAACAAACTAACAAATACCCATGATGACAATAATTGTAATCTGAAATGATTTTAAAATCTCACATATTGGCTCTCATATTATTTTCATTGAGGTGGCCAACTTAAACTGCCAATACACTTTCCTTTGTAATAAAAAATTTTTACAGCTATAATGCAAATGGTAGGTGTGTTTTGGATTTATATACTCTTATCTTTTTAATCCAGTGAAACAGATTTCCCTTTTCAGTTCTTACTGGCTTTTTTTTTTCTTCAGATTCTCCCAGCTCTAGTAATTTTCTTTTCAACACAGATATTGTAAAATGGCACCCTAGCTTAATTTGGTTTCGATATTATAAATTCATCATGAAGGCTGTAAACATATCTGGTCCCATTTTGTTCTCATTAGGAGCTAACACTACAGGTCTTAATATTAATATATGTAGGTCTCAGTACACAATTGGATGCCTTATTTCCCATGCTGACTAGCATTTGAAGTTCTCTTTGGACCATAGTGTGATTTTTCACATTTCCAGGACTTTCTTTTTAATATAAGCCTTTGTAGATTTTGACAATCCCAAGAAGCCAATCAAATAGCCAAAAACTGTGATATTAAGGGGTATTCTTCTCCTAAACCTGAAAAGAAAATGAAGTATCACATAAAGTGGATCCATAAAGCATCTCTCCATAACTCATTCATGTGATTTCCAGAATGAGGTAGGTGAACCTTCCTTGCTTAATGTAAAATGAAGACAACTGGGTTCCAGCCAAGATGGAAGCATAGGTAGAAACCCTTCGCTTCCTCGCACAACCAAAAGCAGGATGACAATCAAGCTAAAATCAATAAATAACCAGAAGTGCCAGAAAATCAAACTGCATGGAACTCCAACAACCAAGGAATTAAAGAAAAAAAAAATCAACCACAACAACCAGACCAGTAAAGCTGTGGACGGGAAGAAACCACGCAAGCTGGCTGACCTTGCAGGCAGGGTTGGCTGTGGCCAGGCAGCAGGTGGTGCAGGCGGGGCTGACTTAAGGGGGAACTGAGACTCAGAGATGGCTGTGGACTACGGTGGTTGCCATGGTGGGAGAAACTCCCAGTCTCACATGAGAATTTGTTCAAAAGTGGGCTAGAGCTGAGCAGGTGAGCTACATTGTTCCCTCTCAGGACCCTCCCACACAGGAGCATGGCAGTGCAGCAAGGAGGGTTGCCCTGCCCTTGCAAATACCTAAGGCCCCACCCTCTTACAAATTAACAGGAGCCCAGAGCAAAGAAATATGGCCCAAATGAAAGAACAGAGGAAAACCTCAGAAAGAGGGCTAAGCAAAAAAGAGCTAGCCAACCTATCTAAATGAGAGTTCAAAGCCCTGGTAATCAAAAATGCTCACAGAACTGATTAAGCTTGGTTGAGAAATAAAAAAAAAAAAAAAAGAAAGATATCCAAAATGAAATAAAGCAAAATATTCAGGAGCCAACAGTGACAGGAAGAAAACCAGGACTCAACTCATTGATTTGGCCCTGGCTGGTGTAGCTCAGTGGATTGAATGTGGGCCTCTGAACCAAAGGATCACAGTTCGATTCCCAGTCAGGGCACATGCCTGGGTTGCAGGCCATTTCCCAGCAGGGGACGCACGAGAGGCAACCACACATTGATATTTCTCTCCCTCTCTCCTTCCCTTCCCCTCTAAAGATAAAACAAATAAAATCCTTTTAAAAACATCAATGATTTGTAGCAAAAGGAAGAAATAAATGTCTAATGGGAACAGAGTGAAAAAACAAGAATTCAGAAAAGTGAAGAGTCTTACAAACCTCTGGGACAACCTGAAACACTCCAATATCCAAATTATAGGGATGCTAGAAAGAGAAAAACAACAGCAAGAAATTGAAAACTTATTTGAAAAAATAATGAAGGAAAACTTCCCCAATCTGGCAAAGAAAATAGACTTTCAGGAAGTCCAGGAGCCCAGAGATTCCCAAAGAAGTTGGACCCAAAGAGGAACACAAAAAGGCACATCATCATTAAGTTACTCAAAATTAAAGACAAAGAGAGAATCTTAAAAGCAGCAAGAAGAAAGAATTACCCACAAAGGAGTGCCCATCAGGCTATCAGCTGATTTCTCCAAAGAAACCTTGCAGGCAAGAAGGGGCTGGAAAGAAGTATTTCAAGTCATGAAAGGCAAGGACCTACATCCAAGATTGTTCCATCCAGCGAAGCTGTCATTTAGAATGGAAGGGCAGATAAAGTGTTTCCCGGGTAAGGTCAAGTTAAAGGAGTTCATCATCACCAAGCCATTATTATATGAAATGTTAAAGGGACTTATCTAAGAAAAGGAAGATCAAAAGTATGAACAGTAAAATTACAACAAACTCACAACTATCAACAAATGAACCTAAAAGAAAAGAAAAACAATGAAAACAAAAACTAAGCAAACCACTAGATCAGGAACAGAATCAGAGAAATGGACATCACATGGAGGGTTTTCAGTGGGGAGGGGGAAGGGAGGAATGGGAGGCAAGGTACAGAGAAGAAGAAGCATAATTGATAGGCATTAAATAAACAAGGAGAGGTCAAAAATGGTATAGGAAACAGAGGACTCAAAGAACTTATATATACAACCCATGGACATGAACTAAGAGGCGGAATGCCAGAGGGTTGGGGGTACAGGGTGGAGGGGGATAAAGGGGGAAAAATTGGGAAAACTGTAATAGCATAATCAATAAAATATACTTAAAAGAAGACAACTGCAGTCCAAAGTTTGGTTATGATGCACATTTAAAAATAAAATTTTAATCAAGGCAGTTCATTCATGTCACCACAGGGCTGCAGTGCAAAGAGAAGTTACACTGTGGAGTCACCTGGGTTTGAATCTTAAATCTGCCACTTACCAACACTGTGCCCTGAGCAAGTCATTTAACCTCTTTAAGGATCAGCAGCATATTATTATCTGGTAAAGGCTTACTACTTCCCATGTTTTTGTGGAAGGTTGATGAGATAACATTCAGAAAAACCTTGCTACAGTTCGTGGCACATTATGGGGAGGCTACAAATCTGAGTTCAATTTCTCTTTCCTAGTTACTTCCAAAACGTTTCCTTAAAATCAACAACTCTGTGAAAGGGAAGTGATATATGTAGCACATAACTAATTACAAAAGCCTAGGGAAGCCGAGATGTACCTCTAACTCCATCCTACCATTAAAGACATTGTCAAATGTCCTTCACAAAAGTCCAGACTTCCTTGGACTCCATCTGTCACTGTATCCCTGGTGTCTACTGTTCATTAGTAAGAGCATTGTCTCCCATTTCAAAGGTCCAACTCCACCCATCCCCAGCCACATCTCTTGACCCACTATAGCAAACATCCAATTGCCTGACATTAAAAAAAGAACATTTATATTATTAGTCCTGGCAGGTGTGGCTCAATGGATTGAGTAGTGTCCTGCAAACCGCAGGGTTGCTGGTTCAATTCCCAGTCAGGGCATGTGTCTGGTTGTGGGCCAGGTCCCCAGTAGGGGCATGTGAGAAGCAACTGCACATTGATGTTTCTCTCCCTCTCTTTCTCCCTTTCCCCCTCTCTGAAAATAAATAAATGTTTTAAAAAATTAAAAAGAGCATTTTACATTAATAAACAGAGTACTTAATATCAACAAACAGAATATTCACAATTGGATGACTTAATCTAAAACTACCCCATCAATGAAATAACTGAAAAGAAAAAGGAAAGAAAAAGAAAAGTCCTTCTAAAAGTTTTTATTTTAGTTGTCAGAATCCCAAACACAACAATGTGTTGGAATAATTAACAGCTGCTTTCTAGCAACAACTATAGACTAATCTTAACTATTTAATAATTCAATTTCCCTGTATGTAGCAATAACAAAGAAGCTGTATTATTCATCTTCCATATCTAATCCATAAGAAAATCCTGTTGGCTCTATTTCCAAGATATGTACCACATTTATTCATCTCCCTACATTTTATGTGAAGATTGATATTTTCCTGGGGGCATTTTCAATAGACCTTAGTTTCACGATTTTTGACATAGACTAAAACCTACCTTGTAGGTTTGGTTTGATGACTAAATTAGGTTGCATATGTGGCAATACTTGTGAGCAAAGTACAAACATAAGACATTTTTTTCACAATAAGAAGGCAGTTTGGTGCACAGTGAATCTGAGAAAGGGGAACTAGATAGTTCTGTAGGCCATATTACCGCACTCTGGTGGAATTCAAAACATCCACACTGCTCTACAGACACTGCATTTCTAAGGGCTCGAAGCCTCCACACAGGGTCTGTCCCTTGAACACATGGAGAAATCCCACATATCTAACTAACTTACCTCTTCAAAACTCCTCATCAGACATCAAAGCTTCCACCATCCTGACATCTCCTCATGAGGGGCATGTTGAATTTAGTGGTACTGTGGGGCCTCTCCCATGAATTCCTTCTATCATGGATGCCTTCTTGGGCATATTTCCCTGCCTGGCATTCAGGCACACCCCCACCTTATCAGCTGCATGTTCAGGCAGCTGTTATAGGGGGGCTGCTGCAAGAAAGTGCACTTCTCTCCTCCAGGAAGATTCATGTTGCCTTTCCTTTCAGGGGGAGTCCTTTTCTGACCTGGTCCCCAAATCCTAGGCAAGCCCCTCTGCTGACAGCAATGAGGAGTTCCCACTCAGAGCCTCGTAGGGAGAGGTGAAATTGGGGAGGGCAGTGACAGCACAGAAAGGATGGTTCTAAAGCAGCGGAGATCTAATCGGTTCTCCGAGGGTGAAAACTGGGCACCAGTCACTCGGGGAAGAAACAGGCAGCAAAGAAACAAGGGGAACTAAGGCAAATTTTAGAAGCTGGAGTGGTAAACCCAACAGGGAATTCCCACTGTCCTTGGAATCAAATCCAAGCTGGGCATCATGACCCATGAGGCCCTGAGAGATCCAGATTCTGCCTGCTTCCCTAGTCACATTTCATGTATTCCCCGCTCCCCATCACTCCACTCCATCCACACTGATCTTTATATAGACTTTAGACTTGCCAACTTAATCGCAGCTTAGAGTTCTTGCACCTGCTGTTCCTTCTGTCCAGGACCCTCTCCTCCCATATCTTTGCCTGGCCGAGTCCTTCCTATCACTCAGGGTTCAACTCAAATGTCACCTCCTCAGGGAAGCCTTCTCTGATGCCAATGTTCTGAGTATATACTACCACTGCCACCTAATCCACCCTATCCCCATTATCCTGTTTACTAGCTACATGGCACTAATCACCAGCAGAAATTACCAAGTTTACATACACCTTTGTTGGTGTATTACCTGTCTCTCCTACCAGAGTGTACAGAAAGGATCCTTGACAGTTTTGTTCATCACAACACCTCCAGTGCCTGGTGTACTGCTATGCTACCTGACACGAGGCAATTACTCAGTGCATAATTGTTAAATGTTGAATGACAATGAATATTTAGGGATATGACAAATGGCAATTTGTAAAACTATTTGGAACGTTAACAGAGGAAACAACCTTCATTGTGATGTAAAGTACTACCAGGCATAGGAAGATTTCATTTGTAAACTGTGCTATACAATGGGTAGTGGAGATAGGAAGAAGGAAGTGTCACAGGAATGCCAATGAGTTCAAATTCTGCTTGCCATAATTCTGCAGCTACTTTAGACAGAATGAGAGTCAGAAAACTAGTTGAGGCATCAGTGCAACTGCACGCTTTACAAATGGGCTCTGCATCAGTTAATTCTCTATTTCTAAATGTTACTGTTGTAGGTTGGGTCACAGTCCTACAGTTAGTTAATCTGAGGTTAAAGATTTTCATGGCTGGATATACTAATTCAGAGTAATCAAGTATTGATTTTGTTTCTTAGCAACAATGAAATAACAATACTTGGCTTTTATTTGGTGCCCTGTCTCTTCTCAAATCCCAGAGTAATCAGTGAATAGTTCATTTAAACAGTTGCATTGTGAGGCATAGTTAAAATATTAGTTTTAAATTTTAGCGCAAAGAAAAATTCACTTGTTATTTACTACAATCAGAAGTTTTCCTCAGAAAGTGAGAACTCAAATTCAAAGACTTCTAAATTCTATCCAGCTCCAAGCCTGAGAATAATTACCTTATTTTTCAGACTATAAGATGCACCCCCCAATTTGGGAGGAAAGGGGGTGCATCTTATAGTCCGAATGTAGCTTACCTGACTCGCTTTGGGGGGAGTGGTGCCCTATGATATTTATGTTATTAAACATTTTACCACATTTTTTGCTTCAAAAATTTTTTTCCTATTTTCCTCCTCTAAAACCTAGGTGCGTCTCATGGTCCGGTGCATCTTACAATCCGAAAAATTCAGTATTTAATAAAACACAAAATTTATACTTTGTTACATGATTATACTTCTACCTTTAAAGGAAGGTAACAGCCCAACCCTTGGGAAGACTGGAGCGGTAGACACGTTCTCCTCGCCTCCATTGCTCCAGATGCACAGGGGTCACCCTGACTCTTAGCTGACCATCCAAGCCCTTCATTAATGGTTTCTCGGAGTCCCATCCCTAACACATCCCATGCTCCAGGAAATTCCAATATAATGAATTCACACTATGCCTAAGGATCTCTGCTAAATGTCAGTGAGTTTGTAGAAACTCAGAGGAGTGTTTGTCCTCAAGTAGCTGATAACCCCAACAATACTGGAAAAGTTTAAAAAAAATAGAAAACTGTGTAACACTAGAAAGCTTATTCTATTTAGCAAAGAAAATAATTTAAAAATGGAAAGAAAGGAATATTCCATCTTTGGTGCTCTTCTCTTTTACCTTTACACATTTTCCCTAAGTAATTTTATCTCTGATTAAACCTCCTATTATTGCCAATATACTGATGTTTCTAGATCTGTATGTTCACTCCAGGCTTCTGAACCTGCATTTAAGAATTGTCTAGTGACTACCTTCAGTCCACTGGAAGACCTTGAAGTTTATCAAACATTGAAATCCAAATACATTAATACCCTCCCCACTCTTTTCCCTTCTAAATTCCCCATCTCTGATAATGGACGTACCATATCTCCAAAACTGTATCCCTGGAGCTAGAAAACTTAACAGTGTTCCTCCATGCCTTACTCTACTTTATCCCTCAAAATCAAATCCGCAATGAAGCCACGTTGACACTATTTTTCTAGCTCAAAGAATGCCTCATAATCTACTCCCTCTGCTCTATGGCCACATCACTACAGTCACTACCTTAATTCATGCATATTCATGGACTCTGTGGTCATACACACCTAGGTTTTAGTCTTGGCCCTGTCATTTCCAATTGGTGACCTAGAGCAATTACATGGATAGAATATCCTTTCATTTTTATATGGTTGATAGAAATCTTTGAAAAAGGCAATGTATACACAGCACTTTACACAGTGCTTAGCACATAGTACATGTTCAATAAATTTTAAATGTCATAATATAATCCACAAACTGGCCCCAATATACTTTCAGAGCCACATTTCTCAGTATTTTCCACCCCATCCCCACTCTCTTCCTAAACTGAAGCCTCATTAGACATTGTGATTCCCTGAACACAAACCCTTTCACCTCTATCCCTTTGCATCTTCAATTTCCTCTTTCCTAAATGTCTTCCCTTGTCTTACAATTACTCAGTGCTCTCATCACTTAAAATTTCACATACCTAATTCACACTCAAATGTTATCTTCTTAGAGAATGATGGCCTCCATAAATTTGCCACACTTGCCTCTATTTCCACAGAACACACCCATACACTCATATGCCCATACACATGCACATACACCTAGAAAGGTATCATATTATCAGTTTTAAATTATTTCTATGTCTGTCTTCCCTACTTCTGATGAACTCACTAAGGAGA
Organism: Anoura caudifer; assembly: GCA_004027475.1. NCBI lineage: Eukaryota > Metazoa > Chordata > Mammalia > Chiroptera > Phyllostomidae > Anoura > Anoura caudifer. The sequence continues at coordinate 73,462 of PVKU01004831.1, read as the reverse complement.
AGATCACCAAAGCCTTCATTCCTAGGTTAATATCTTACACAGAGTTGGTGCTCGGTGATTGGTCTCAGAAATTCCTGACTGACAGAATCTGGGCGTATTACATGGAGGAATATTTTCATGGGGTCGTGTAATAAGGAGAAAATTTTTTCTTGGATCTTGCCCTACCCTATCAGAAATTGTACTAGCACCTTCACTATCACACCACCAGCCATCCCCATAACACCAAAACGCCCTATCCTTAAGAAGCAAGCCCTCCAACCTACTGGAGAAACACTGCTGTCTACTAATTGAGCCTGAGTGAAATGTTCATGTAGAGTGGTAGGGAGGAAATAGCTGGGTTCAAATTATGGGAAGCTTGCATATTGGGCTTCAAAGTTTAAATATTATCCAGAAGACAATAGGGCAATATTAGAGACTGTTTAGCAAGGCACAGTGTGATCCAAAAGGTATTTTTAGGAGATTGCTACTATAGCTGTAGTTTATAGGATAGTTTGGACTGGAAAAGGACAGGTTTTGTACAAGTCTATTGAAGAATAAAGCCCTGGCTGGTGTGGCTCAGTGGACTGAGTGTGGGCTGCGAACCAAAGGGTTGCCAATTTGATTCCCAGTCAGGGCACATGCCTGGGTTGCAGGCCAGGTCCTCAGTGGGGGCAACATGAGAGACAACCACACATTGATGTTTCTCTCCCTCTCTTTCTCCCTCCCTTCCCCTCACGCTAAAAAATAAATAAATAAAATTAAAAAATAAAAAAATTTAAAAGAATAAAGCTAATTCTTAGGGGGACAGAAGAGAAAAAGAAAGGGCCTAACATTTATGGGAACCTTCTAAGTGGCAGCCACCATTGTAAAACCATTTTACATACATTATCTCATTCAATTCTAGCAATAGCCATATCCATAAAGTATTATCATTAACTCCGAATTGAGGAAGCAATGATTTAAAGGGGTTAAGTAAATTCCAAAAGTAAAAATGTAGTAGTAAATGGAAGAGTTGGGATTCAAACACGGGTTGGCTTGATGTCAAAGTCTAAATTGGACATTCTTGACTTACCTATGAACCTTGGAGGTACTTAGAAACTCGACAATATGAAAAGGCAACCTATGAAATGGGGGCAGAAATTGCAAATATATATCTGATGAGGGATCAGCATCCCAAACGTATAAGGAACTCATATAACTCAATAGTCAGAAAAAAGTATCCAACTAAAAAGTGGGGAAAGGACCTGAATACGAACATGTCTCCAGAAAAGATATACAAATAACCAAAAAGTATATAAATAGTGCTCAGCATCACTAATCATCAGGGAAAGGCAAATCAAAACCACAATGATATATCATCTCACACCCATTTTAGCAATAACAAGTATTAGAAAGGATGGGGAGAAAGGAGAACCCTGTGCATTCTTGGAAATGCAAATTGGTATAACCATTATGGGAAAAGATATGGAGGTTCCTCAAAATATTAAAAATAGAACAACCTAATGATTCAGCAATTTCATTTCTGGATATATATTCAAAGGGAAAATACCAGGATCTCAAAAAAATATCTGCATGCTCATGTTCACTGCACCATTATTCATGCTATTCCAATATATGGAATGTATATTAATGGATGAATGGATAAAGAAAATGTCATATATATATATATATATATATATATATATATATATATATATATATTTCTGCCTCAAAAAATATCCTGCCACTTGCAACAACATGGATGAACCTGGAGGACCTACAGTGAAGTGAAATAAGCCACACACAGAAAGACAAATAGTATATAATCTCACTTGTAAGTAGAAACTAAAATAGTCAAACTCATAGAAATGGAGAGTATAATGGTAGTCACAAGGGGTTGGGGGAAGGAGGTACAAAGACTCAGTTATGCAAAATGAGTAAATTCTGGAGATCTAATGTGCAGTAATGTCAATACTGTTAACAACACTGAATCTGACCCAAGACAGGTTTTGCTCATCTAAATGTCCAACGTACTTGTGAGAAGTGCCTTGACTTTAAGGTAAGAAATTCAGAATGCTTTCCAAGTTTGTTAATTAATAGCATCCCTAGACAAATATCTTCTTACTGCTGTGCCTGATTACTAAATCTCTCTGCTTCAAGGCAACAGATGGCTTAAGTTCTCCCAGAATTAAAAAGGAAATAATCTAGAATTCCTTGTGATTCAAGGGACTAAATTTAATCAGGTTATCCTATTTTATAAGCTGTAAATATCCTTAAAAAAAGGAAGATGATCAAAATGGCAATGAATGGTTGCTATCTTCTAATTGTGTGGGTGGTTTGGAATATCTTTATAGTACCGTTGATGACATATTGGTACCATAAAATCAGCATGTACTAAACCCAACCAAAGACACTACCAGTCATTCTTCACAAAATTTTTCTTATGACAGCACTCTTCCTCTCTAGGTTTAGAAAATAATATAAATCGCAGGATTCCTTGAACAGTCTTTAAAATAACTCTGATTCAAAAATAAGACTGAGTAATAAAACCGTTTCCTCAAAATTTTATCTTAAAGTTCACTCAGTTCAGAGACCTTTTCTGGATTGACCCAGACTATGTCAGTCCTACGCACTAACAATATTTAAGTATCTGTTTAAGCATTATTTTAAAAACTGTCCTTTGCTCTGGCTGGTGTGGCTCAGTGGATAGAGTGCTGGCCTGTGAACCAAAGGGTTGCTGGTTCAATTCCCAGTCAGGGCACATGCCTGGGTTGTGGGCCAGGTCCCCAGTCGGGAGTGTGTGAGAGGCAACCACAACCACACATTGATGTTTCCCTCCCTGTCTTTCTCTCCCTTCCCCTTTGTCTAAAAATAAATAAATAAAATATTTTAAAAAAACCTGTTCTTTACAACCTGTTGTATGTCAGCATGTTGTGTGGTTCCCCTAAACACTGAAAGACATCTAAAGGCAGGAATTCAATTGTCTGGCCCTGGCTGGTGTGGATCAGAGGGTTGGGCGTCATCTTGCAAACCCAGGGGTTACCAGTTTGATTTCCAGTCAGGGTACATGTCTGGGTTGCAGGCCAGGTCCGTGGTTGGGGGAGGGCAATAGGCAACTGACTGATGTTTCTCTTGTACATCGATATTTCCTTCCCTCTCTTTCTCCCTCCCTTCCCCTCTCTCTAAAAATAAATAAATAAAACCTTAAAAAAGAATTGTATAGTTATTTTAAAAATTCTGCATCTATTACATTATAAAAAAACACATTGTTTATCGATGTTCAACAAGTGCATAATTACTAACACTATCTTAACATCTGCCTGCTGAATGGGATAAGCCATGACCAACATGGCCTTAAAAAGGAGATCACGAGCTTGTTCCACATTGGTGTTTTCTACTATCATTCTACTCACTTAAATTTTTGTCTACTACTATATAACTATAGTCAGGCAGGTTGCTTGCAAAAATAAGGCCTCTTTGTTTTTACACAATTACCCCTCCAAATCTATCACATCTTTCCCATAATAGCATGAGTAAACTGTACATTTTGCAGATGTTCTAGCTTTTCCACTACATTTTCCAAGACATTACCTCTAAGTAGGAATTAATTTTTGGTTTGAAAGCACGTTTAAATATTCTTTATTATTTAGCAATATCACATAACTTTTACTTGTTTTATGACATAAGAGCAGGGAATCAAAATGGAAAAAAAAAAAGAAAAGAATGCCCAACCCCTTATACCAATTGCATACATCATTCTCCACCCCACCCATACCCACCAATATACACACATACAAACATAAAACCCTGGCTGGCAACACAGCTATCTACAACACTATATTTTGGTAGAGAGAAGAGAAATAATATAGAAATAAAAGGAAGAGAGTACCTAGTATTTTGATAATGTGACAAGGTTTAAACAACAAAATTATTAAATATTCTGGTTACTTTAAATCAAGCAGTATGTGAAGCGATCACCCTCATCCTATCTTCCAGCCTCACCCCATACCTGATCTACATGCCAGGAGAGTATGAGATGTCAAGAAGCTCAGAAATGGGGTAAAGGATGAGGTAGGGGTTAGGCACCACCTGGCATCCACACAGTATAAAAATAGGAGGCACACATCCTTATCGTACATGTTTTTTTCACAAAGGGGTATCAGTCATAATTCATTTTGTTTGTTAAATGGTCACCATTTCAAATGATCTAATCTATTAAAGGTACAATGTTCCTATTTGTTTAATCTCTAGTGAAATACAGATTTAGCATTGTAATTTTGAAATTTATTCTGTTTTCCAGTAGAAGTATTTTTTAAGTGGCTACTTGTTTTCAGTAGCTTTCTTGATTTTGCTAATCCTGTAAGACACTGGGGATGAGTTAGGACAATAAGTCCTCTAACAATTTCCACAGCAACACACATAAATTATGAGGTAATACTCTTTTTTAAAAACATTTTATTTATTCATTTACAAAGAGTGGAAGGGAGGGAGAAAGAGAGGGTGAGAAACATCAATGTGTGGTTGTCTCTCACATGCCCCCCACTGGGGACCTGGACTGCAACCCAGGCATATGCCCCGACTGGGAATCGAACTGGTGACCCTTTGGTTCACAGCCCGAGCTCAATCCACCGAGCTATATCAGCCAGGGCAAGGTAATACTCTTATAACAATGGTTTTAGAGGACAAAAATCACCCCTCACTTGGAGGCTAACTCAATTGTATGCATTTTTAAAATAGTTGTTTTCATAACTACTAAACAAACATATTTTAATGAAAAAGGAAAACCGAACAATACAAATATGATAAAGTAGGATGAAAACTAACCATGCAGTCTGGGAGATAGAGAGAGAGAGAACTAGGTTTAGAAATGTCTGATATACAATCCTTGGAAGTAAAAAATAACAGTGATTTTATATTTGATAAAATTCTTTAGATGTGGTTATGCCGATATGCCTCTATCAAAATAGTCATGTCAAACAGCTGCATCAAACTGCTCTGCTTTGAGAAGAAGCTAGTGAAACACAGAAGGTAAGATGTAGTGAAGGAGACATGCTCTGAAGAGATCTGTATTCTTTTAATCAATGTTGAGGGAGCTATCAAACATCTGATAAACAGCTGTATGATAATTGAGAATTCACTTTTTTTAATCCTCACCCGAGGACATGCTTATGGATTTTAGAAGGAGGGAAAAGGAGGAAGAGAAACATCAATCAGTTGCCTCTTGCACACATCCTGACAAGGGGCTGAATCTTCAACCCAGGCATGTGTCCTAACCAGAAAGTGAACCCACAACCTTTGGTTCATGGGACACTGCTCCAACTAACTGAGCAATACCAGCCAGGGTGAGATTCCACTTATTTTTAAAATCAATTTCTGCATCAGATTATAAGATGTTCTTTGATATTTCAAAAATGCTGAATTACATACACAAATATAAAATTATTCAATAATAATTTGATAGCTACTCATTGCCAGGTGCTGCTCATTATTCTTTTCATACACAATATTATGTAATTATCATAGCACCCCAGAGAAGTAGTTACTATCCAATTTTGTAGATAAGAAACTTATGGGCTCCAAGAGGTTATAGAACTACAACATCATATGGACTTAATGGGTTGTCATAGGTGCTTAGCACTGATTCATTGGTGAAGAAATAGAAATTTATTTTGCTGTACTGTCTGAAATAGTTACTATCTCTAATAACTAACAGTCATTTCTAGGTTTAACTTATTTTTCTGTAATTCTGCAAAAAAAGTGTCATTTGAATTGAAAGTGAAAAACAATAAAAGGCCTTAAATGTTCATAAATGATTAGTAGAAAAAATAACAGGAATGCAATTATATTGCAAGACTTCTACACATGTAGAATGATATAACTGTCTTCCATAGTAATTGGCCTTTTTCTCCAGCAGAAATGTGTCAATATTAAATCACAATGAAATAATTGATTATATTACAACCTAAAGCCAAAAGTATATTATACAACTGAATATATTTAATTTAAGCCTTCTTTTTAAAGAGTAATTCGCATCAGAATATTGTGAAGTCCTCACACTGAGCAACAAATAGTTCAAACCTGAACAATATCATTTTTAGTTGTGGTTGGCTTATTTTATAAACAAGGTTATAGAAAACAGAAATTTCTCCTTTAAAAACCATAATTTTATGAAGATGTGGATGCAAGTAACTTTACTTAACCTTATTTTATTCCTGAAATAATGCAGACTATTCCTAGGCATCAATCATTACTATAATTTATAAAACAGCATTAACATAATACATACAATTCTGTACATTCTGATATCACTCTGGCATTTAATCTATCCCAGTGTCTTGGACAAAGCAAGTTAATAAACAAAAGCCTACTTTTACAATGATGATCTCCATTACACACATTTATTCCAATGTATTTCTATTTAGCCATTATTATCAAACAGATTCTTCACATTTATTTAAAAGCTATGTAATGTAGTAGTTAGAACCAGGCAGATGTACATTTGAATATTGGCTCTGCCACTAAGTAGTTGGTGTGACATTGAAGAAGCTACTTAACATTTCTGAGGTTGGGTTTCTTCCTCTACAAAAAGAGGAATAAAAATAATTATGGCACAATGTTGTTGCGAAGTTGCTGTTAAATAAGTTTACATATATGACAGTATTTGTTCCAGGGCCGGCAGTCAGCACACAGAAATATATTTCCTTTCTTAAAATATTAAGATATGAAGATTTAGTGACATGCCTTTTTAATAAAACTTTAAAAATCAGGGTTTTCTGAAATGATTAAGAGTATAGATGTAGTTGAAGGATGACTCCAATAAAATGAATATTGGGTCATTAGGTTCATCTTGCTTTTCCACTGTTTAAACAGATAGATAAAATAATAATTACACAAATCACTTGGGTGCTGTGATGAGAGAATGAGATTAAGGAAGGAGCTTTATTACTAGTCTATAAATGTGTCATAAAAGTACAAAGTCATTTTATTGCTTTTTCTATTTCAAGCAGCTGTTGTGTTAGACACATGTGTTTCCTGCCATCCATGATGTATGAGTATGTATTTTTAGTATTTCTAACCTGTTAACAGGTCAGGTAAGTAAAAAGCAGAATTTCCCAAGTCTAAACTCAAAGTTTCTAATAGATTAAGGCAATCTTTTAAAGCCCACTTAAAAAAATAAGTCACTTAAGTCATGTATGTGTCTTTTTGTCTGACCTAGTGAATGATAGACAGCTTTAACTTCTGAGTCTCTTTTGGCAGTTGGTGAATGTTTCTGTCTATGGTCCACCTATTAACCAGTGTCCTGGCATAAAAGTGTTACTTATTTTAAGGAACTAGGTCAAAATAGTCTTTAATTTTTATTTCTATAGAGCACTTCAGCCCCCTCAGAGTCACCAGCAGTGTTAATGATGGCCTCTACAAATAGAAACAAATTTCTGAATCATTTGATCATATCTCTGAAAAAGCCAGTCAAGATATTGTTACAAATAAATGTCAAACTGATTATTAAAGTACAGTAAATGATGGTTTAATTGCATTGACTCATGTCTAGATATTCCTTCTGAGTGAGATCAAAATATGCTCAACCTTAAATACATGTGTGCCTCTGATCATGCCAAGAAATTAACAAATGACCTTATCAGGTTTGGCTAAGAATAGATTAGTAAAGAAAGAACTCTAAACAAATATCTAATATAGGTCAAAGCATTTTATACCTACCAAAAACAACATGATTTTTAAAATCTACTATTTAAAACTTATTGTTAAATGTCTCTTTGGAAATCCAGTCCTAGAATTAAACTTTTAATTGAAAAAATCCCTATAAAAATAATCTCTCTTGCAGCATCTGATCCAGTATATTTCTCCGATATGTCCAGTGTTCAAAGTTCAAGAAAACTAGGGAGTAATACCTACAGATTCAAAATGACAGTTTGAGCTTTACCTTTCCAAGGCTTCAGATGCCAAAGTGCTTTAACATCACCCAGCTGTTCCAGTTACTTCCACATGTCTTAAATTTCCCCTTCACGGCGACCTTGATGTGCCTGTCTAATATACAGCTGCACTCTCTTAAGTACACAGGTTCCTCCCACAGCCTACTTAGTAACTTAGTGGTATAGAATCAATACATCATAACAACCGTTGGCCTCACTTTGGAAGACGGCAGTTAAGCTTGACATCTGTAGTCATGATTCTTTACAACCAACAGGAAACTTTAAAGCATATGAAAAGATGTCATACAACTACTATGGCTACTGGAAAAAACACAATACAGATTAAATTAAAAAAAGAAACACAAACAAATGCTATGGCTACAATTAAATAAACCCTATCATCAGCATATATGCCACTCTCAAAAGCATTGCTGTTTTGCCGCATCTTAAACTGTGTGTGTGTGTGTGTGTGTGTGTGTGTGTGTGTGTGTGTGTGTATGAATGAATGGTTCAATTGGCTATTTCTAAACTTTTACTTCAATGCACACTAAGCCTTCAGAAATAATTATTCATATCAAGCTAATTTATGTGTAATGTGAGACTAGGAGATTATCACACTTATCTTACCATTTATTTGAAAATACTTTATTCCAGGAAGACTCCTTCTGTGTCACATTTAATTGCCTTTGAAGCTCCTGCCATTTGAATCTGTCTTCTGGAACATGCATTTCATCATTATTTTTTAGCCTTGTTACATCAATCACTACAACTGCTATAGAAGATTTCTGGGCTGTGAAGTGATAATTTGTTCCAGTGGTATTAATGAGGCAAGCAGTGGTCTTGAGGGAGGTGACAGCCCATTGCTTTACAGACAGCACCAGAATAAGGTGCTGGACTATATACGAGGCTTTAAGCATATACTCTAGAGCCTTTGGAGCATTTTATAACTTCCCTTATCAGACTTAACATAGAAGAGCTACCTCCAACACCTTATCTACAATGAGCTAGCATATCTAATCACCAAGGGGAGAGCATTAATAGTGTTGCTTAACTTACCTTGAGTTACAGACACATAAGAGAAACTTTGTACTGTTCCCAATTTGAAGGCTCCCTGATGCCTTATAAACTCTGAATTGGTCTATTTCTGTTACCGTGCTTGTAAAGGCATATCCCCAGCCACAGAGGAGTCTAATTCCCGGAAGTGCAGCCAATGAAAATTTGTATTTCTGGGAATTAAGTCCCAGAACTAGGAATGCTGATTTTTTTTTTGTTGTTGTTGTTATAATACCATGCCCATAAATACCGCTTCTAGGAAACAGTACATCTGGAAACAACAGATGGTACATGTGGAAAGGGGTTGTATGGAGTATTTTAATACCCACACATCTCTAATTCAGTTCTACAAGTCTGATTTCAATGTTTTCTCAGATTATAAAGTGTTTCAGAATTGGTAAGATAGGTCTCATCCATGTTATTGTTACTATCAACAGCACCAGATGAAAGCCTAATGACATAATATCATTGTCTATGAATTCTCAGTTGACCACATATACAGGCACAGGCAACAATTTTGACTTGTTTTTTAATAATGAACATGTTATTTCAATGTACTTCCGTACTTCATATCCCTTTACCAACAACCCTAGAACACAAATTTATTTTAGGGTGAAACCATCCCAGAGTGTGATGCTCCTTAATATAGGAAGGAAACATTTAAGCTCTTTCACACTCTGTCTAAACAGTTTATCTCCCTCCTCCTTCAAAAGCTACTAGATCTATTATAGTATTGGAGGAATTTCACTTAATATGGTAAGAGAACAGCTTTGCTAGTGAAATACTTCCTTCTTGTGCTTTAAGAAGGCTGAATTAAATTGTTTTGGGGATATGTTGGCATTTTAAGAAACATATCATCTGAATGGTAGGAAAATAACTTTTAGAAGCTTAGAATTTCATATTCTGCAGTTTGTTAGTGCAACTTAGCTAGAATTAGGATAGCACTGTACTATCTATCAAAAGAAAGTGAACTCTCAACTACGATATAAGAATGTGAAAACAACAGATGTTTGTTGAAAGTACTGCAAACCAACCGATGCATCCTTTAAGGTGGGGCAATGGTAAGGAAGCCCGGGCCCAAAAAAGAAGTCACAGTATAATGTAATTTATGTTCAGTACTGCATTCTCTTAGAGAAAAGGGAATGGGGATTTCCTAATCCTCCTGTTCCTGATCACTTCGGGAACCCCCTAGCTCAATGGGAAGCAGTCTCCTAGTCCTTCACCTTTTAATTTGTGTTCAATATGGACAAATACATTCAAAAGCTGAAAGCACTTTACATGGTCTCCCTGGACAGTACAATCTCCTTTGTGAAGAGGCAGCTATGGGGGGACAGACAAAAGACTCCATATACTGCCCTGGCTGGTGTTGCTCAGTGGGCAGAGCACTGGTTTGTGAACCAAAGGGTCGCTGGTTCAAGTCCCAGTCAGGGCACATGCTTGGGTTGGGGGCCAGATTCCCAGTAGGGGGCACGTGAGAGGCAACCACACATTATGTTTCTCTCCCTCTCTTTCTCCTTCCCTTCTCCTCTGTCTAAAAATAAATAAAATTAAATTAAATCTTTAAAAAAGAGTCCATATATTTTGATATCACAATGATACCCTAAACATATTCATGGTATCATTACAATTTACACCAATGAGGGTAAAATACTCTAGTGGTGAATGAGCTGGTATTAACAAGTACTCATAATATTGATTATAACAAACAGCATACAACACCTCAACAAAAAGCGTTACCTTTTGTTCTCTCTCCCTCCTTTTCTTTCCTCCCTTCTTTCCTTTCTTATTTCTTCCCTTCCTTTAGCAACAAAACAGATTAAAACTAAACAAAATATTTGATTGATCTTTTAGTTAGCTTTGCATAATACTTTACTAAAACATCTCTGCAGGGTGCTTCAAACATTTGCAACATTCTCCAGAGCTCAGAAAAGACAGCACAGTGGCTGAAAGCAACCCTCTAAAGACAGACTGAGTTTAACTCCTAAACACTAGTTGTGTTACTTTGAGCACTCACCCTTTCTTCATTGATAAAATAGGGACAATGAAGGAAGGTACCCCATTGGATTATCGTGAAGATTAAATGAGTGTGCTGGAGACTACTAAAGCCCACTCGTACCTGTATTTCCTTCTTCTATTCCTGGACACAGAAGTAGCCTGCACTTCTTAGCTGTTAGGTATGGCTATGTGATGAAGTACTTGCAAATGAAAAGGAGTCATGTGCCACTTTCATGGAAGGCCTGTAAAAACCTACTGAAATCCTCACTCTCTTTAAACATCTACTGACTAAATGAGAAGAGTCCTGGGACTTAGAGGAGACCAGAGCCACAAGATGGAAAGAGCCTGGGTCTTAAATAATTACGTGGAAAAGAGCACCTCTCACTGACCCTCCTGAAATTATAACATGAATGCCAAATAATTGTGTATTGTGCTAAGTCACCAAAGTAGTTAACTAATACAATGAGATAATTCATTTAAAGTACCTCTCACAGTACCTGGTACACCCAAAAGAGTGCTCAGTAAGAGTTAGTTATTATAAACATTATCTGTTTATAATGGGATGCTGTTGGGGTTTCTTATGCATTAAATGTTTGTGTCTCCCAGAAATTCTTTTGTTGAATGAGGCCCTACTCCCCAGTTTGGCTGTGTTTGGAGATGTGGCCTCTAAAGAAGTAATTAAGGTACTGAGGTCTAAGGGTGAGGCTCTGATCAGATAGGACTGGTGTATTTATAAGAAGACACACCAGAAAGCTAGCCCTCGCTCCACAGGCATGAAGAAGAGGTGAAGTGAGGAGGCAGTGAGAAGATAGCCACCTACAAGCCAGGAAGAGAGTTCTTACCAAGAAGTGAATTGGCCTGAACCTTGATCTTGGATGTGTAGTATATGAAACTGAGAAAATAAACTTCTCTTGTTTAAGTCACCTTGACTGTGGGATTTTGTCATGGCAGACTGAGCATACCCAAAGTCCTGCATGAGAATATTAGAAAAGTGTATGATGCATTCTGTATCACTGAAGAGAAATCACTTAAGGTCCATCTATAACGAATATTCAACAGGAAACTTGAGATACTTTGCAAAGTTTATTACTATCATGTCCACTAGCCCTTTGTCATTAGAAAAAAATTTCCATGATCAAGATTGAACGAAACTCGGCTGGGGGAGTGAGCTGGGATGGGAGTAAAAGGCAGAAAACTGTACTTGAAGAACAATTAAAAGAAAAAAAAATTGAATGAAACTGACTCTTCTCTTTATCCCTGCTGCCTAGCTACCCTGGTTCAGCCATTCTAAAATGTCAATAGATAGGAAAAACACACTAGGCTCACATGCTTACCACATATAATGTTGTAGATTTTGAAACTATATGGTGCCACCTACAAACCAATATTTCCCCTCAGATTTCTTGGCTTCTTGGCTAATAACCTATTGTCTTCTGTTCTAAGTATTCAGTTTGTTAGGCCCCTGACTGGGGCTTCCCAGTGAGCTTACAGAATCCTTCTCCACACTGCCTTCTGGGTATTCACAAACACACACGATGTACTTTAGGTAACAGTGACTTGACCTCTCACCCAAAACACCCTTCAGCATGCTGACAGAGAAGCCTCTCACCCCATCTTAATCACCCATTGTCAAGGCTGTAGCAGGCTCACCACCAAGTCCTGGATTTCTTACACCATCAAACCACATAACAAAGTGCTTTACATTCCCTTGTCTATTTCCACGTTTTCTTTCACCCTCTGAAATTGGATTTCTAATGCCACAGTAATGAAACCAACAACCTCCTGAAAGGCAAGTCCAATGGCGTTTTAGCTTTCATCTTTTTTTATCCGACTCTGAAGAAGCTGACACTGCTGACCACGTTCTTAGCAAAGCATGCCTGGTCTACAAACACCTGCTTTGTCCCCGAATTTCTTCTTATACTAACATACTCCTCAACTCAATTGTATTTCATTCTAAAGGAAGAATCACATGACAATATTGCACATTAAAAGAAATACCTCTAACTCTAAAGGCCAAATCATTCGATGATGAAATTATTTACTAGCATCACATAACTCCCTATAGTTGAAGAGAAATTTACATTTCATAGAGAATTTCTGATCTATCTCAGTAACCCCGTGAATAAAAAGCGCAGAAATTATAATCCCAACTTCATATACAAGGAAATTGAAGCCTAAAAGTATTTACTGTTCTGCTAAAGTCATCTACCTAATAAGTAGCAAAGCCAAGAGAAATGTTTCCCACTGCCTTATCAACCTAGGCCTTTAAATAAACAGCCTGACTCTCTTTACAATACCACAACTAAAACTTTAAAAATATACTTCCCAAGGCAGTTTGAATGTTTTTAAAAATCATAATAGACATTCTTTAAATTCATTTATTCATTTCATCACCATTTTAATCCCTGCTTTTTCCTAAAATATTTCATAACTGCACAAACCAAATAAAATCTGAAATCAAGGAGCAAAATACTTGTAAATTGTAGTGTTATCAGTGACAAGGCTCATTATCTTAATTAATGATATGAAAACGGTAACAAATTTGGCATAATTACTTAAAAATTAATTACCTCAGGTACCATCAAGTGTTAACCTAAAGACTAGTGTCCTTAGGTGGTAGTATTTTATAATTATAGAAAAATAAAATTAAAACATGTATGCTATAAAAGGTTTGCTTTAATCATTGTTAATGGAAAGTATGTTTCTAAAAAAAGAATTTCAAATTCCACTTTTATGTCAGGGTGAATGTACATTCATTTGTTTATGGTCATGCATCCGTCCATTAGATAAACATATATTGAACTCCGATTATGTGCCAGTCATTGTTCTGAGTACTGGAAATGCAATAAAACAACATCTTTGCCCTAATGGAGCCCTCATTCTAAAGTAGGCAGGGCAGACACACAATAAATAAATAAGCAAGTAAACTATAAAGTATGTCAGAATGCAAAAGGTGCTGTGGAGAAAAACAAGGCAACACCAGGGGGTCAGAGAATGCTAGCAGAGTTAAGGCCCCGCTAATAAAATAACATTTTAGTAGAAATTGGCAGAAAGTTAAGTTTCAAACAGCAAAACACATAGGAATAATTATTTTATTAATTCACTCCATTTCAGTTAACATCCTACTAGAATTTCTTCAAAATGGCATTATGTAAAGGAACAATAGTCTTGTTTCACTTTTATTAAATCCTAAACTGCTGTGCTTAACACAAAGGATTTCTTTCCTCATAGGCTGCTTTAATATTTCATGGGCTCACATTTTCATGTACTCTGTACTCTCCTTTCTCTAAGATGACAGCTTTACTGATGCACTGGTCTAAACATGCATTTACAGATTACCTTCACAATTACATTAAGGAGCTCCTGCCACCTTGTGAATAAAGAGAATTCTGCTTTGGTTAAGGTATCAGCTGCCCACCAGGTCAAGAGTCCAAATCTCAGAGTGTGGGAAATGGCTACCCAGAACTTTGAAGTCCTACCTGGCCAAAAACAGTTAAATCTTCAACAAGTATTGTCCTATAGTTTTGTATGATGAACTTCAATACTCATGAAAGTAACTCAAGCACGAAAGCAGGGATCTCTCAGATGGAAAGCATCTGGCTCGTTCCCCTTGGAGAATGGGGTAGAGACTGAGAATGAATTAGTACAAACAGTGATCAATTACTAGAGGAACAAGTAAAAAGGATCCTATTTATTCTCATTTGTATATTAGAACGAAGGTCAAACCAACAATCACAGGGAAGATAAATTCATGAGGCTAATTTAGCTCCATCTGGCTTATAAAAAAGTTAACTTTCCTGTACATCTACAGATTTTAGAGTCATTCCTCTTCCAGGGGCTGTACATAGTCAGGTACTTTGTTGGGTGCTGTTGTGTTGAATATCCATAAGAAGTGACATCACAGTTCATGTAAATGATTTAAAATTGAGTTCAAGTGACCCAATATAATACTTTCACACAGCTTTTCCACAATTTGAGTAATTTTGGGCACACAGAAAATCCATGGCTTTGGAAGGTCAAGAGATTTAATTTTTCTATTAATGAAAAAGTTAATGCTCATTCTTTGTAAGTCATGGAACAGATTTGATTCAGTCATTGAGACAGATAAACATGTAGGGTTGACCATTATTTTTTGTTGCATATAAATGGTCTTAGAACTAGTTTATAAACTCCTTTGAGTTAGGGGCCAGACTATCTGCGTGAATTTTATGCAGTGGTTTTTACAAATATAGGTTAATGAAGGTCTGTAGATTAATCACATTGATTGATTGTGAAGGGGAGCAGAGTCTGCACCCCAAAATATATCTTTTGGGGATACTGATCATTTTCAATGAGCTATTTTCAAGAAAGAAAAGACTGAAAAAGAACCTTTGACCCTCCTTGTGTGCCTAAAGGAATGCAGATAGAAAAATCTGCTTGGAGAAGGGAACCTTGTCATGTTCACCTGAGCACGCATGAACTAAGTGTGTCAGACGGGAGGATCCAAGCAATGTCTGTCTGTGAGATTCCCCTCGGGGTCCCATTGCTCTGGGTGGCTCAGCAAGAAACTGTTCACCACAGGTTGGCTCTTTCTCCTCTACCTGTGAGTTGCCTGCTTTCCCCTTGGAATCCCAGACTCCAGCCTCATTCTATTGAGGAATGTAAACCTCAATGGCCCAATGTGTCCTTGGGTCTCCTGTTCTTATGGAATCCCTGTATGTACATATATGTCATAAATTTGGTCATTTTACCCTGTTAATCGGTCCCATGTTAGTTTCTTAGTCCAGCCAGAAAAACTTAGAAAGGTAAGAGAATTCTTTTCCCCACCCATAATCACATGGATTTTTTCTCTATAATCTAGAGCTCTTAGAGGTTCAGAAATAAAAAGCAGTTCTGGGACAGGACAAACGGAATATGGCAACTGAGACAATTGCTAGCCAGTGGCCTTCTAGTGACCATACTTTTTAGCATAAAGTTCTAATCCTTTTTAAATTTCCTCTCCTTTTTTTTCCTTTCACTTACCTCTTCGTCTTCTACTTGTACACAGTGACTTTCCCTGGCTCTTCTTACCAGACCTCAGAGGCTTTGCACTGTTGTGAAAACAGCAAGAGCTCTGGTATCTGACACATTTGGGCAGTCATGGTGTTAATGACAACAGTGATGATGACTACAAACAGATCCCCTTATTGAGTACTTACTAAGAGTATAGAACAGTGTTAAGTGATCTATACACATACGTCATTAAATATCCACAAAACTCCTTCGATTATAGGTACTATTAGTAGGCCCATTTTCTACATGGGAAAGCCAAGGCATAGAAAGCTCAAATATCTGTGTCAAGATCATAGTGCCAGAAAGGAGGGGAAGCTGGGATTCAACCTTTTGCCTCTGATTCCAGAGCCTTCATTCTGAAAGACAATACTTAAACAAGTTACTGAATCTCTTTGAGTCTCGGTTTACTCAACTATAAAACAAGAATAATCATATATACCTACTCAATGTTATTATGAAAATACAATGCATGAGTAGCAGGTGTCTTTCTCTCCAATTTCTCCCTCTTCCTTTCTTAAGAACCTGAGAGACTATTCAATTCTTCAGGTGTCACTGAGAACTTATTTTTGTCAAACTCAAGTAAAGCCCTAATTTGTCTGAACTGATTGCCCCAGAGTTCTTTAGAACAGTCTTCTCAAATACCTCTCCCCTGGCTCAGTGCTCCAACATCAATATCACCCTTAATACATAAACAGTGGCACAATGCCAACAAGAGTAATTACGAGCTCATTAAGTATCCTTTAAAGTCTTTGCCTCCTCCCCTCTCACTCAGCCATGGCCTTATGTTTGCCTTTATTCCATAAAGGAATAAAGTACCCCTTTATCAAATCACAGTTGACACTAAGCAGAAACAGTATCATTATCCCAGTTGAAATCACTGTAGTGGCCAATGAGCATCAAACTGAATGATAACTAGAGATCCAAGAGAAAGTCTTGCAGCTCAAGGGATGATTACTTTTCCTCAATAAAAAGTTAAAAATAAAAGTTGAAAAATTGAAAAACAGGGACCAAGTTGGTATTTATCACTGAATAGATTCGCTGATCATCTGGGATATACCACAATCTAAAATTCCTTTCTAGGATATCTGCCACCTTTAGAGACTAAGTGACTGGGGCAGGGGGTAGAGGGGAAGGCTCTATTCAGATGCCAACTGGCTTCTCAGTTGTAAATGTTAAAAGCTGCTTCGATGGACCTCAGCCTATATTATGTATTTCACTGCCAAGAAAAAGGGAATCATAAGAAAAAGTCCAGATACACTGAAACCCTAAGACACTAGATATCATCTGACCTTCAAAAGAATGTTAGTTCATGTTAATGTGGTCTCAAAAGTAAAATTAGAAGAGCCTACTCCAGGACCCCAATCTGTATTGCAATAGCTAGCATCTGTAGCAGCTTGCCTCACCTAAGGAAGCAGCACAAACCCATATTCCTAATCCAAATGCATCAAAAAGGTTGTCTAAATCAGGGCAGGGGAAGAAATATAGATTCCCACCATGGCTATGTTATTAAGTGGACATGTCCATCTGTTTTGAATCTGGGCCAAAATGTGCCTGTTTCTTCTTGCCTGACATGAATCCTGACCAACCTGCCTGTATGTTGAACTCCACTCCTTGCCTGTACCCTCTTGCTGTGCTTGATCTATGGACACAGTTTTCCAATCTGCAAAAATTCACCAGGCTCCTAATTGTGTCCCTACCATGGCTGAACTTCCCATATCTCTTCCAAGCTCCCCGAAAACTCCCAATTGCGACATAGGTCCTCTGGTTTTGTTTGATACCCTGACCCTAAATTTGCATGCCAAGATCATGTATCATCTTGTCCTTCTGCACAGTGACCCACAAAACCTGGCACTTACTCTTAAACTTGAACACTCAGAGGGCAGAAAATGAGCCTCTGTAATTCTCTTGGCATAGCATACATGCAGTTAAGTACTTTTTGATTATGATAATTGTGCTCAAAAGTTCTCATAATGGAAACAAATTAAGTCTCTTCACAATGAAATTTATGAAGGCCTATCAGATTAATACTACTTCACAGTGGTAGGTGAAAATGCCTTTTCAGCACTAGTAGAAATGAATCACACTCAACTAACAGGGCAGTCTCTTTAAGACCAGGTAGAAGAAGAAAGTGCCTGGGAGACGGGAAGCAGGAAAGGCTTATTACAGCAAAAGCCAAACAGAAACCTGGAGAATCCAAACAAGAATCTTGCTAACACCCACTGCCATCAATGTACTTTATCTACATCCACTTCAGATAGTACAATTTCTTTGGAAAAATCAGAAGAAAATAAGGCCTTGGGTGGGTTTTTCATGAATATGGTTGCAAAGTGCTTTTTATCATTAAAAAAGTTGCTTGGTTTCCTCCTTAAAAAAACATTTTTCAAAGCCTAAATTATATAATAGTTAGAATAAAAAGATCATTATACATTTGTGATCTGTGTTTCTAGCTCCCTGGGATGTGTCCATTTCTAACACAGGCTTACAATATAAAGTGACTTCTAGACAGTTGGCTCTCAAATGTTTTGCAACAATGAAAGAAATTGGCTAGGGCATTTAAAAATTGAAGTGATCCTTAAAATGGTAATTGGTTATATGCAGGATATTTGATTAAAATGACATCTATCAAACCCTGGAGCTAATTATCTTCATCCCCCCTCTGAATAGGCATCACTTTTACCGACACCAAAAATTAGATAATGCCTGTTAAGTGGTGTGCTGTCGTTCCCCCTGCTCAAAATAAAGTTTTTTCTTAACTATACCTGTCTGCTATACTCCTGTAGCAGCCACAGACACTTGGTCTCATACATATCATTAAATGTTTTTTAAAAAATTAGATAATGCAAGTGTTTCTATAAGCTTAGCTTTGCATTAGTAAGAATGACGCTATCCAACAGAAACCAAAGAAAATTGTGAAATGAAGTTATTAACATTGCAAAAGATACTGATAACCTTTTACCTTGGTACTTTTTCAAGGATATTCAAGAGATTGCTGATAGGCTTTCACTCAAAGATGTGTAGTAGCACATGTACGTGATCTGTGGGAGAATTCAATTTTATGGAATTCCTATATTCTTTCCCATAAAAGTGTTTCATAAAAATGTCAAGCTAAATGCAATTTAATTTTTATGTCTCCATAAATCTCATCTTATAAATCAGATTACAAATCTAAAACAAAATTCTTTCTCAGACCATGTGTCCCAATCTTTGCCTTAAAATATATGAGAATTGTAGGGCTAGGTAAATAGGCATGAATTTGGGTATGACAAGATTTTCATGGTTTAAGATAACAGGACACAGGAGAAATCGATTGGGGCTAGTTTAGACTTTTGTGGTTATTCTTTGGATCTTGAGGTAGACTGCTAAAAAAGCTAAGTTTAGAAAATAAGATTCTTTAGTAATGACAGCCTCCATTCAATTGGTGAACCTAAACTCTGGGTGGTAGAAAACATTTTCTGGGCCTGATGGGACAGGAAAGGCTTCTGAGGGAGGCAATCAAGTGTAATATTGAGCAGGGGAAGAGAGACTACCAAGATTCAGTAAGTTTAAAAACCATTCCTAGGATCATTATTATCAATATTTCTTGAATACTTACCACATACTCTGTTATTTTAACATATGCTTTCATTTGCATCATCTCCTTTAATTTTTACAACAGCTCTATGAGGTTGGCTCTATTATTTGATCTGCTTCATAGGAGACTGAAGTTCACACAGGTTAAGCAACTTGTCACAGGTCACAGAGGTGACAAGTGGAAAAGGCAGGGTTCAAACCCAGGACTATCTAATTCTAAAACTCAAACTTAGCACTATGTCAGAAATCACCAGGAAACAAATCAGTTGAATCTAGAAATATATCCAGATCAGAAGTTGTACTTTTTTCAGAGTCTCATTTTTAATAGCCCAGGATTCTCAAAGTGTTAGGAAAGTATAATACTCTATAGGAAAGAAACATGGGCCTTGGAGTCACACAGACCTGAATTCATAATTCAGTGCTTGAAAAAAGGTAGTTATATGACTGAGGGCTAGTTATTTGACTTGGCCAAGACACACTTCCCTAATTTATAAATGGAGTGATAATGATACCTGCACCTTGCCAGATCATTCAGAGAATTAAATGAGATTATCTATGTAAAGTGCCTACCAGTTCCTGGCACCTAATATGTACTCAATAAGTAGTCTAAGTGCTATTGATTATTATTGTGTATGGAGTCATAGTAGCCTACAAAGACCTCTCAAGTGGTGCCTGGCATGGTTCAATATATGCAGGTCACACAAAACTGTGGGTATTAAAAGTGTCATTTTGGCCACTTTAAAAAGCAATAAAAACATTTTAAAATGAGGTTCAGTAAATAATAGCTCTTTACTCAAGCAATAGCACAATACTTTCTCTTTTTTTAATGTGTAGTGCTAAGAGTGGAAGCAGTAAAATAAATGGTGTCTTTTGCCTCCAAGTGGTCTCCAGCATAAAGTCTGAAAATGCAAGAGAGAGAGAGAGAGAGAGAGAGAGAGAGAGAGAGAGAGAGAGAGAGAGAGAGAGAGAGAGAGAGAGAGAACAAGAGACTGAATGAGGCAAAGGAACATCTTATTTCATTCCTTAAGATTTCAGACATTTTTTAGGCTTTCAGAACCCTGATAACCATCAAATGAAAAACGAAAGGTCCTTTCCTTCTAAGATCATGTCATCCAGGCCCCTGGCTCCAGGCACACCTTCTTGAGATTCAGGCTGAACAGATGGCCATCGATTCCCCAGCCTTCTTCAGTAATTTGTAAAAGCTTGGCAAGCTTCTCTGTCAGAGTGCTTCCTCATTACATAGGGCTCTAGAAGAGCTACTCCACACCTTCCATAGATTTATTTTATGCTTTTTTCTTTATTTTTTAAAAAATAAAGAAAATCCATAGTTTTTTTATGCCTTATTTCTTTATTTTTATCCTCACCCCAGGACAAGATATGCTTATTGATTTCAGAGAGAGAGAGAGAGAGAGAGAGAGAGAGAGAGGGAGAGGGAGAGGTAGAAGGTGAAGGAGAGGGAGAGAAACATCCATGGGTTGCCTCTGGCATGAACCCTCACCAGGGACAGGAACTGCAACCTTTTGGTGTACAGGATGATGCTCCAACCAACTGAGCCACCTGGCTAGGGTGCCACATTTATTTTTGAAAAGAGATTTTCTAAGAAAAGGTTATTAAGGTGTATTTAATGAAAGCTTTTATGTTTCACTGTCACAAAAACATATAACTCATGATTAATAACTCAAATAGATTTCTTCATACTGAAGGCCTGTTCTTGTCAATTTTGAATTACCTACAGTATCTTATTTTTATCTTTCTGTGTAAAGTCCAGAAGCTTAAACAGTTTTTCCATGGGTACCCCACCCATAAGTCTCTCCTAAAGTGATGCATGGAGATGAAAAGTAAAATGTCCCTAAAGTTTAACAAACACCATGAGGACATGTGCCTTAAAAATCCATAATTAAATGCTGCCCCGATATAAAGAAATGGTACCATTGATATGCTTCAGGCAGAGGACATGGGCTGAAAAGATTGTTTGTTTGTTTGTTTGTTTGCTGTTGCAGAGACAGATTTTCAGTGGATGAGTAATTTTCCCAAGATTAGGTATTTGTAAACTACATGTTATGATTTGGGAAGCAAGGCTAAAGGAAGGAGAGAAGGCAAAATGAATTAAATAGAAGACAGTTCACTTCAGCACATAAATCTCTAATCTTTACTCTATATGACTAACCTCCTTGTCCCACTACCTTGGCCACTCACTGTATCTTAAAATTCATTTCCACTTGTTTAAAAACATTAAGCATGAACATGCATCAATATGGCTGGTGGATGAATCACACAAACATGATCTTGAAAGAGTGCAAAGTATGTTTCCATTTATATAAAATAAACATGGGCAAAACTAATGTATACCATTAGTGGACAAGATGGTACTTAACTCTGATGGGATGGTGACTGGAAGCAGGCATGAGGGGAGCTTCCAGGGTATTGGAGATATTCAGTTTCTTGATCTGCATGTTGACTTCATGGGTATGCTCAGTGTATGAAAAATCAGCATCCTGTACACTTATAATATGTATACTAAATTTTGATAAATATTATTTTTAAAAGCTAGGTATGGGGACTTTCCATGCAGTATGATTTTCCCAAATGCATCATTCTTTTCCCCACGGACAACACTAATACTAACCAAGTGAACACAGACACAGCCAGTGTGCCAATAGATTTCTCTGTTTTCTAAAGTGAAACAAAATTTTCTGTGGCTCCTTTGTAACCATGGATGATAGTGTGCTTTGGCTTTCTTCATTTGTCCAGCGATCAAATACTCTTTGAGCACCTTTTATAAGCTGGGCACTATATGATGCACTGGGAATCACAATAGTGACTGACTTATACAAGGTATATAGTCCTTGCCCTCTCAGAGCTTACAGTCTGATGGGAAAGATGTTCAATAAAGCATAAAACAAGTATATATAATAACTGAAGATTGTGATAAAATGTAGTAAAATAAGTACAAAGTGAGATAATGGGGGAGGATGAGGAGGTCTGTTCTAGTTAGGCTGGTTGGGGAGGGCCTCCCTGAAGTGAGAAGTCATCATCCATGAAGTTTTAGGGGAATCATCACATATGAATACCCTGGGTTAGGAAAGCCAAACTAAGCAACCACAGAGCGGTTAGCTCTTCCTATGCTACTACTAAACCTGCTGACACTGAAGGGAAGGCAAGAGGTGATACCAAAAAACAAACCATTTCCAGAAAAACTCACAAACATGAAAGAGACTGGCTGCCAAGTTTGGAGACTGGTTTATTTTGACCATAAATTTTACTTCTTTAGTTAAGTGTTCAGAAGAAAAGATGGCTGAGGAGTACAAGGGAAAACATTTTAGAATTTTTTTAAAAAATTTAAGAGCAATGACTATGAAAAACAGTATAAAATTTTCTCAGAAAACTAAAAATGAAACTGCCCTTTGACCTGGCAATTCCACTGCTAGGATTATATCTTAAGAACCCTGAAACACCAATCCAAAAGAACCTATGCACCCCAATGTTCATAGCAGCACAATTTACAATAGCCAAGTGCTGGAAGCAACCTAGGTGCCCATCAATAAATGAGTGGATCAAAAAACTATGGTACATTTACATAATGGAATACTATGCAGCTGAAAAAAAGAAGGAGCTCCTACCTTTCGCAACAGCATGGATGGAACTGGAGAGCATTATGCTAAGTGAAATAAGCCAGGTGGTGAAAGACAAATACCATATTATCAACAAAACAAACAAGCAAGTAAATTCTAACCAAAGGCATTGAAATTGGGAACAAGCTGACAGTAACCACAAGGTAGAGGGGAGAGAATAATGGCGGAAAACGATGAAGGGTTTTCGGGAACTACTATAAAAGACACATGGACAATAACAAGGGGGGATGGAAATGGGGGAGGGAGGTGTGGATGGCTGGGGTGGTGGGGAGGAATGTGGGGAAAAAGCAGAAAACTGTACTTGAACAACAATAAAAATCCAAAGTATTTTTTAAAAAATAAAAATGGGAAAAAAATTAAAGAGTTGCAAACTCACCAAATGATACACCAAGAATAGACTCATGCTTGCTAGAATTCTCTTAACCAAGTCCTTATATATCATGATTTTTAACATATATTCAAATCATTACTCAGAGCCAAAGTCTCCTACAATATCATTAGCCTATAATACCATCATTAGTGAGCCTCATGCTGCAAATCAGTATACCCAAAACACACACACACACACACACACACACACACACACACACACACACACACAAGCACTATAAAAAGGCTGCACTAAGACTTCTGGCCAAGACAGTGGCACAGGTAGACACACTTTGCCTCCTTGCACAACCAAAAGAAGGACAACAACAAATTTAAAAACAAAAAAATAGCCAGAACTGCCAGAAAATATAACTGTATGGAAGTACGACAATCCAGGATTAAAACAAGAAACATTCATCCAGACTGGTAGGAGGGACAGAGATGGGCAGCCAGGGTGGAGACAACTTATGGCAAGGCAGCAGCTGGTGGACTGGGCAGTCCCACATTTCAGTGCAGATAAACTGGGAAAAACACCTGGGGAGGAGATAGACCCCACAACCCAGGGTTCCAGTGTGGGAAAATAAAGCCTCAAGACCTCTGACTGTTAAAACCTATGGGAGGTTGTGGAGGTAGGAGAAACTCTCAGCCCTGCAGGAGACTTCTCTGGAGAGACCCACAGAGTCCTAGAATGTACACAAACCCACCCACCCCAGAATCAGCACCAGAAGGGCCCAATTTGCTTGTGGGTTGCGGGGAAAATGACTGAAAGCCAGCCTAGAGCCCAAGCAACTGGCATTGCTCCCTCTCGTACCCTCCTCCACATACAGCACCACAACACAGTGACATGGGTTGCCCCACCCTGGTAAATACCTAAGGCTCTGCCCCTTACTACATAACAGGTACACTGAGACAAAAAAATATGGCCCAAATGAAAAAACAGATCAAAGCTCCAAAAATAGAACTAAATGATGAAGAGATAGCCAACTTACCAGATGCAGAGTTCAAAACACTGATAATCAAGATACAGAAACAGTTGAGTTTGATCACAAAATAGAGGAAAAAGTGAAGGCTAAGAAAGGTGAAATAATGGAAAATGTACAGGGAACCAACAGTGATGGGAAGGAAACCAGGACTGAAATCAGCGGTTTGAAAGGGAAGGAAAAAATAAACATTCAACCACAACAGAATGAAGAAACGAGAATTTTTAAAAATGAGGAGAGGCTAAGGAACCTCCATGACAACTTTAAATGTAACAAAATCTGAATTATAGGGGTGCCAGAAGGAGAAGAGGAAGAGCAAGAAATGGAAAACCTTATTTGAAAAAATAATGAAGGAGAACTTTCCCAATCTAGCAAAGGAAATAGACTTTCAGGAAGTCCAGGAAGCTCAGAGAGTCCCAAAGAAGTTGGACCCAAGGAAGCATACACCAAGGCACATCATAATTACATTACCCAAGATTAAAGAGGAGAGAATCTTTAAAAAACAGCAATAGACAAGGAGACAGTTACCAACAAAGGAGTTCCCATAAGACTATCAGCTGATTTCTCCAAAGAAACCTTACAGACAAGAAGGGGCTGGAAAGAAGTATTCCAAGTCGTGAAAGGCAAGGACCTACATCCAAGATTGCTCTATCCAGCAAAGCTATCATTTAGAATGGAAGGGAAGATAAAGTGCTTCCCAGATAAGGTCAAGTTAAAGGAGTTCATCATCACCAAGCCCTTATTATATGAAATGTTAAAGGGACTTATCTAAGAAAAAGAAAGTGATCAAAAGTGTTAGGAAACAATAAAATGAGAAGAAACTCACAACTATCAATAAACTGAACCTAAAAAAAAAAGCAAACAAAGAGAACAGGAACAGAGTCACAGAAATGCAGATCACATGGAAGGTTAATAGTGGGGAGGGGGGAGGAGGAATGGGGGAAAAGGTACAGGGAATAAGAAGCATAAATGGTAGGTACAAAATACACAGAAGGAAGTTAAGAATAGTCTGGGAAATGGAGAAGCCAAAGAACTTATATATTAGTCCATGGACATGAACTAAGTGGGGTAAGGGATGATGGTGGGAGGAGGGGTGCAGGGTAGAGGGGCATAAAGGAGAGAAAAAAAATGGGACAACTGTAATAGCATCATCCAAAACTATATTAAAAAACTAAATTAAATTACATTTAAAAAGGGGCTGCACTATTTTCAGGATGTTCTTTCAGGTGATTTTATAATGTATTACCAGGCCTTAAATAGCAGCAGCATCATAAGTACTTCTCTTTCAAGTATGGGTGAATCTGCTAGAAATGAAGAACCTGAATTTATAGAAACATGTTCCCTACTATTTGCACAAGTAAGTCAACCTCAGGCAACATGAACTACTGTTATGTTTCTCACCCGTGTCTAAAGCAACCGTGCCACATGGTAAAGGCTTTTCATGTTCATTCTAATTTGAAGAGTTGTTTTATAAGGACTGACTCCATGCAAAAGCAAATATCCAAGAACATTTTTTTTCCATTTATTCTCCTACAAAGGTTTCTGAGCCTTTGCTATACTCTGAGATGCTCAGGTCTGATGGGGATAACATGTCTCCCACGATAAATCCTAATTTGACCTCCTTTAAAGAAGAAAGTCCTGGACTTCTGATCAAGATGGCAGCATAGGCAAACATGGTTTGCCTCGTCACACAACCCCATCAAAATTAGAACTAAAAGAGAGAACAATCATCACTCAGAACCATCAGAAATTGAGTGTATAATGGAAGTCTGACAACTATGGAATTAAAGAAACCACATCCATCCAGACTGATAGGAGTGGCACAGACATACAATGGGCTGGTCTCTCACCCATGTGTGGTGGACAAAAATTCAGGATTAATATCTCAGGAGCAAGGACTCCCAACTGCACACCAGGCCCCCCAGCCCAGGGTTTCAGTGCCAGAAAGATAAGTCCCCACAACTTCTGGCTGCAAAAACTGGTGGGGATTGAGTCAGTGGAAGAAAATTCTGGAGCCACAAGTAGTTCCTCTTAAAACCCACACATGGTCACCTACTCAGACTCACTCCCTCCGAGCTCCAGCACTGGGATAGTAGCTGGAAAGTCCACAGGGGCATAAAGGAAGAAACTGAAGTGTCTGGCATCAAGGCAAGCAGAGGCCATTGTCCCTTTTCTAAATCCTCACCCCCCACAGATCCACAAAGCCAGCAAGCTGCTGCCATATCTGAGATTCCATCAACCTGGCTAACACTGTTTGACCAGCCCTGGAGATCCCCAGAGACTCCACCCCACCCAATTTGCTTCTCCATATGAATGATAGTTTTGGCTCATACTGCACAACTTCCTAATTCCTCTCAAACAAACACTGGCCTCAGTGAGCCCCGGGCCCACACCAGCAGCAGCCTGCCTATATTCCCTGCCTGGCTTCCCCTGGGAATCTCCAAGCCTAGCATAATTAGCAGCCATCACAGATTGCTTTACAGCATGGCAAGGTGACCCCAGGCAAAACATAGGTGAGGGCTGACCTTGGCCTGCATCACCCGGGACACTCCAGGGCCAGCCCATCTAGTGGACAGCTACAGACGATGTTGGAGCACCACCACCTGCCCCTGAACAGCTGATCCTCAGTGGAGGGCGGAGGTTGGTGGTTAGTGGTCAGTGGTCACAGACAGTCCTCACAGCTGACTGGCCCGGGTAAATCTCTCCCAGTGACCTGCCAACAGCAACCAAGGCTGAACTACAAGAGGAGAGTGTACTCAGCCCACATGAAGGGCATACCTCAAGTACCCAGCTTGGGTGATGGGGAGGCTATGCCACTGGACCCTACAGGACACCTACTACATTAGGCCGTACTACCAAGACACAGAGTCAAAGCAGCTCTTCCTAATACATAGAAACAAATAGAGGGAGTCTGCCAAACAAGGAGACAAAGAAACATGGCCCAAATGAAAGAACAGATCAAATCTCCAGAAAAATGAAATGGAGATAAGCAACCTATCAGATGCAGAGTTCAAAACACTGGTTATAAGGATGCTCAAGGAACTTAGTGAGGGCCTCAGCTGCATGAAAAAGATGCAGTCAGAAATGAAGGATACGCTAATTGAAATAAAGAACTATTTACAGGGAAATAACAGTAGAGTGGATGAGCCAAGAATCAAATTAATGATTTGGAGCATAAAGAAGCAAAAAACAACCAATTGGAGCAACAGGAAGAAAAAAAAGAATTTAAAAAAATGAGGATAGTATAAGCAGCCTCTAGGACAACCTCAAGCATTCCAACATTCCCATTATAGTGATGCCAGAAGGAGAAGAGAAAGAGCAAGAAATTGGAAATCTATTTGAAAAAAATAATGAAAGAAAACTTCCCTAATGTGGTTAAGGAAATAGACATGCAAGTCCAGGAAGCACAGAGAGTCACAAACAAGATGGATGCAAAGGGGCCCTCTCCAAGACACATCATAATTAAAATGCCAAAGCTTAAAGATACAGAGAGAATCTTAAAAACAGTGAGGGAAAAGAAGTTAGTTCTCTACAAGGGAGTTCCCATAAGACTGTGAACTGATTTTTCAAAAGAAATTTTTTTAGGCTAGGAGGGATTGGCAAGATATATTCAAAAGTGATGAAAAGCAGGAACCTATAGCCAAGATTGTTCTACTCAGCAAAGTTATCATTTAGAATCGAAGGACAGACAAAGAGCTTCCCAGACAAGAAAAATCTAAAGAAGTTCATCATCACCAAACCATTATTATATGAAATGTTAAAGGGACTTATTTTTGAAAAAGAAGATAAAAACTGTAAACAATAAAATAGCATAATAAAAATACGTATCTCTCAACAATCAAATCTAAGAAACAAACTAAGGAAACAAGAACAGAGACAGAATCATGGATATGGAGAGCATTTTGATGGCTGCTAGATGGGATAGAGATGTGGGTGAGGGGGTGAAGAGGTAAAGGGAGTAAGAAGTACAAATAGGCTGTTACAGAATAGCCATGGGGATGTAAAGTACAGTATAGGAAATGGAGGAGCCAAAGAACTTATACGTATGACCCATGGTCATGAACAATGGTGGGGCACTGCCTGAGGGAGTGGGGGGTGCTGCATGGAGGGGGGAAAGGGGAAAACATCACTACAATTGTAATAGTATAATCAAAAAGATAGAATAAAAAATAAAGGAAAGAAAGAAGAAAGTCATTCGGAACAAGGCAAAGCCTTCCTTCTCTATTCTCAGTATGTCTCATTAAAAAGAAGAGAGAATGACCTGTAGTGACAGGAGACCCCATTCCCTCTGAGTCTAGAGTAATTAAGGTATAAGGGAGGACAATATGCCTGGAAGCAAAGTCCAATATAAAGAAAACTATACTGGACATGTCTTAGGGTTCAGATCCTAACTATACCTTCTACTGAAGAGACCATATTTGAACCTGTGACCTGCCACATCAATACAGCTGACTACACCAGGGTTGAACACCTAATGCAAGAATGAGGACTTAGTCATGAGCTGGGATGAGCCAATCATATGCCATCAAGAATTTAAACCTAGAGATGTGAAGGAATAATCCAGGTACTGGATATGAAAGCTCACGCAGAGCTGGAGCCTAGATATCCATATTAAGCAATGCTGAAGATGACTAAGAAGAAGAAGCCAATGAAGGAAAGCAGAGGTGTGAGGGGAGAAGGAGCAGATGTACGCAGAGAAGCCATGAGAAAGAGCAGACATAACAAAAACTATGTACTCACTCGGAGGTGCAAAGAGCCACCTAAGTTTCTAATACAGTAGTCATATCTTGTTATTGCATTCTGTGAAATATCTCTATACTCTTTCAATAACTTTCCCACTTCAGGATCTTAAGAGATTTTCTATTTTTTTTTTTTTTGTAACCAAAAGGAAACATAACTGAAAGAGTAGAAAACTCAACTCCCTTAAGATGTGGGAAAGGTCACATGTGAGGAGATGTGAGGAGAAGATGTGAGGAGAAGATGTAAGGAGAAGCAGAATTTGTCACCCTAAATTATACTTTTTGGGATAGTGATTATTTTAAACTGGTTATTTTTAAGAAACAAAAAACTCAGAAAGAACATTGATCATCCCCCTTTACATGCACAAAGAAATTAAGATAGAAAAGTGTGCTCAAGCCCTGGCTGGTGTGGCTCAATGGACTGAGTGATCTGTGAAGCAAAGGGTCACTGGTTCGATTCCCAGCCAGGGCACATGCTTGGGTTGTGGGCCAGGTCCCCAGTAGGGAGTGCATGAGAAGCAACCACACATTGATATTTCTCCCTCTCTTTCTCCCTCCCACCCCCTCTAAAAATAAATAAATAAAATATTTTTTTCAAAAGCATACTTAGGGGGTTGGGATTGAGGGTGGGAAGTGGGCAAGGGGTGTGGGTAGGGTGGGGGTAAGTGGTGGTGAGAAAATGGAGACAACTGTATTTGAACATCAATAATAAAATAAATACTTTCAACCATAAAAAAGAGTATATTTAAAGCAAAAGAGCTATCACCTTAACATAACATGATGTAAGTGTGGCAGACATGTCAGAACCTACAAGATCTATTTGTTACACTCCCTATTGTTTCTGGGTGGTCCAGTAACAATTCATTTACTACATCTTTGTTCTTTGTCATCCATTTGTGAATTTCCTACTTTGTCTTTGTAGTCCATGACCCCTATCTCCCTCTCCTAAGTCTAGAATGGCATATAAACCTCAGCTGCCCAGTATATCCTCAGCTTTCACATTCTTTTGGAACCCTGTCTGCACATATGTAATAAATTTGGTCACTTTTTCCTGTTAATCAGTCTCATATCAATTTATTATACCAGCCAGAACAATTTAGGAGAGTAGAAGTAAACTTACTTTTGTCCCCTGCAGTTGGCAGGAGAGAAGAAAAAAGAGAAAGGAGTAGAGAGTCATGGGAGAAAAGGGGGGTGTAGAAAGAAAATTCTAAATATATTGCAAATAAAAAAGACACAAACACAGTAGTAATGAAAAAGACTGCATTTGTGATCAAAGGCACCTCTACACAAATTTTTCAGCACTCTCGTGTTTACCTTTCATGATATCCTTGCCTGCCCTCTTGTTATATTCTTGACAGAAGCTTAACACTGAGGACAGGGTACGGATGAGCATTTAAACCACCTAGATTAGGGTCCAGAATCCAGGTTCTGCACTTCTTAGCTGTGTGGCTTTAGGTAAGTTTCTTTATCTCTCCTAGTCAAATTTTCATCATTTGTAAAACAGGAATAACCTCTATCTCCCAAGGTTGTTGTGAGATTTAAATTAGGGAATATAATGCCCATGGCAAGGTGCTTGGCAGGTAGTAAATACTCAAACAATGTTACTCCACTTTCTGTCAGGATAGTGGATATGGGAGTTGGGTGTGAAATTAACCTTTCAAATTACATCATTTTTTTATGTTCACTCAATCTTTTATGAAGATGGCAAATAAGGACTGACTTTTAATTCTTCTGGATTCCAGTTTGCACAGTAGAACTATTATTTTTAGGTGAACTGATATGAATTTCCGAAATAGCTGACACTCCAATTTCGTAATGTAAAAAATTGAAAAAAATTTTCAAAGTCAATGATCAATGGTTTCTTAAAAATGTATTATTATTACCCCAGGGAATTGCAATCTCTTTTCTCAAAGCTTTAAGACATCAGACAGATTATTTTAGGGTCATGAGGAAGAGGCCAAGAAAAAGGTGAATAGATGAGAGAATGGGCCACAGCCCTGTCTCTCATCTGGACAACTCCATTTTCTTAATAATTTTAGATGTTGGGGTTCCACATAAGATTTCCCTTATAGAGATGGTTGTACTTCTTTAAGAAAAAGCACTATAAACCCCACTGCTATACAACATGGCTGTTTGCCCTTGGCGTAGACAGTCGTGCCTAGGCTGCAACTGTACTGTGAGTCCAACTCTTCCACATTTTTAGTCACCTCACCCTAGCACAGCTATAACCACAAGGCTTCAGGTCATTCTAGCATGGGTTAGAACTGTCATCTGGAAATATAACTGATCTTAAGTATATCTTAAATATAGATATATGCACTCATACATAGCCATGAATCAACTTATCCAAAAGAAATAGCAGTGGAAGTTTGAAGTCACCGGACAATGGTATGCAAGAGCCCTTTGGAAATAGCATGTAGGCCTCCAAACTAGCTCACCAAGAAAACACCTGCTAATGATCAGTAATACTTGACAGGGGCCATAGCAATGACAAGAAATGAAATATACAACTATGAACAATAAAGCATCATCATGGGATGCATGCACAAGCAAAAGCCAAAAAACATAGAAACATATTAATAATTTCATAAAGAGATGGAATCGAACTGCAGGTTTCGCAGGTAAGAGAAGCTATCTCAGAGGATCCTTATGGAACTGAACAAACTGTTTTTCAAGTTGCCCAGAGTGTGTATAACTATTAATAATATGATTAGTCTCAGAGTCAGAGATAAATGGGTTCCCAACAGAGCAAGAGCATATATCTCCACTATACACAGTTTCCCAATGTGTTTTTTTACTCAGCTTCAAACCGAGTCCCTCTAATTTTATTTAAAGGAAAGGTTGTTTTTCTTGAATGTGTAATGATATCAGAACATAAAAGATTTCCTGATATAGACTCAGCTGGGATTTTACTGTAATATTATTAACCTAAATGAAAACTTTCTTGAGCAAAGCTGATCTTATTTCTATGTTGTCAAGACTGACAATAACTTATATGTCTTCTGCCATGGAAACTAATATTAGCTGCTAGGTAAAAGAACTGTAACCATTTTTGTAACTTTCCTTTTAAGTACCTAACACCAAAATACAAAATACCTATATGCTAACCTAGGACGTGTTAGAAATTAGAGAATCTATCAAAAAGACATTAACTATTCTCTACATAAAACAAAGGCATATAGCCTAGATTGTGAAATAAGAATTTTCTAATACTATTATGATTAATCCCATAAAGAAAAAAATTAGAAAAAAGCCACAGGTTTTATTGGAAAAGAGACTAACGTAGCATTAACTTCTTATCCATTTACATTATCTAATATATCAATTTCAGATATTAGGAAAAATAGTCAATCTACAGGTTAATTTTCCTAGACCATGAAATTAAAAACCTGCATGTTTAAAAAACATGTGGATAATTTATAAATTTTTATTTTTTATAAATATTTCTGATGTCCCATTGACTCAGTAATTTGGGGTCATAATACAAATCTTTTTATTTAAGAAAGCAAAAAGTAACTAGATCCCTCAAGACAATGGTCCATTCCTACTGAAGTACAGAATGGTGTTCTACTCACTCTAAACGTACACAATGTCTGAGCATCATCCTGATGATAACTGTTGGTCAAATTCTGCTCCTGAGCCATTTGTAAGTATAAGCTAGGAAAACCAACCTCCCAATAAATCCAAAGATGTGACTCAATTTTTATATTGTGTTCCTCTCTTATACATCAATATTCATTCTGATAATATATAAAATTTACACAGTGAATGATACAGTTACACTTATAATCAGAATTTACACCATAAAAATAAAGAGAAAAAAAAACTGGTCTAGAATAAATGTCACTCCCAAATCCTGTATTGTCAATATTGGGCTTATAATTCCTGTCACTTTGCAAACTGATCATGAAAATTTGCAATGGAGTCATGTGCTGCCTATAGAACAAATTACATTTGCTAATCCATCGTGGAAGTTACAAAAGCAGTCAAGAGGGAAAGAGGTAAGGACAGAACAAGTAAACACTTCACATCAATTTTGCTCAGCTACAATTCCTCCTCCCTTCTCTGCACCTCAACATCTTAATGATCTTCAGTAAGTTAGGACTGACCAGAAAGACCCAGCCAAATTCCCTAAACAATGAACACTACCAAAGGAGCAGATGAGCATCACATCTGAGAAATAAAGTGATGAATTCCCACCCATGAGGGCAAGGGCTTTAGTCTTATTCATAGGACCTATCATAGACCTGGCACATAATAGATACTCATAAATATTTAGTGATTGAATAAATGAGTGAAATAAAGACATGTCCAAGGCCTTCTCCTTTCCCATTTTCCATTCCCTCAGTAACTAGTAATTTAATCCTCATCTCCCACAGAAAATCTGGGCCCTATTTCTTCTTTGACACTATAAGCATTTCATTGCAGCCAGGCATGTGCCTCCTCTATGGAGTTTATAGTGACAGGATTGACTTGCAGTGGAGAATGGAGGATTCTGCTTCTCAATTACCAGGTGTTTTTTTTGCATTAGTCCTCATTATGATTGAGAGATCACCACAAATACTAGAAATCATTAAGGCTGTAACTAGGTCTCCTCAAAATATTTCAAATAAATTCAAGTGATTCTCCAATTTTTAAAATTTACCTGCCCACTAAAATGCACCTGAAAATTATAATTTGGCCTTAAGCTGTACAACTGCTATAGATTCTTCGTTTGCAAAATCTGCAAATTGGAACCCTATATTTACTTAGCAAAGCTATATTATGTGCAACATTAATATTAATAAAACAAGCCATCTCATTTATCTTTATTAACATGACTGTCACTTCATAAATTTTCAACTAATACCCAATGACTTTTTATATTTGAATGCAAAAAAGACAAATTAAAATTCTTCATGCATTTCACTTCAACTGAGGGAAATTAAGCAGAAAAGACAGTGAGAACAAACGCTCTCTTGGAGCTGAGAATGCAAGTTTGGTTTGATCAAGGTTGGGTTCACAAGCATAGGAGAAAGTTAAATTTTTACAGCTTGCTTTCAAACTTTCTTAATCATGGAAACCGTATTGATTCAGGCCACTATTGAGAGCAAAACTAACTAAAATTCTGTCCCTTTTCAAAAAGAGTTTTTACACCCAGTATATTACCTTTAGTTTTATTTTTTTAAGGGGGGAGTGGTTACTGTATTACCTTTAATGGGCAGAAAAGATGAGCAAAATTTACCAGGTAACATATGTAAATCTCATGCAAACATAAGGTCAGTATGTCAACAAAGAGGTATAAAGGTCCATTCAAGAAGATATTTCTGAAATAGAATCAAACATAATTAGAAAACAACTGAATAGCAAATGAGACAAAGAGAATTATGAGTAAATAGAGTGAAGGGTAGAGTCACTTGGCAGATTTTGTCTTATTAACGAGGTAAACCTACTCACATTTTAAGTTAATAGAACACATATTTAGTGAGGCATTTAAAAAATTAAAGTGTTTATGATTAGCAAGCCAAGCCATCCTCACCCGTTTTTTGCCTCCCAGGTACCCCCATAACATGTCCTAATTAAATCTGATTGATTTCTAACCAGTTATTCAACATATTAAACTCACTTTGAATTCTAAGCCCAGCTACCAAGAATCTAACCATAGGTCCTAATAATTTCCATTAGTTCCTCTCTGTCCAATTTTTCCCTTTTCATTTAAATATAGACTCATCAAATTTTTTCAAGCTTATCTTGTTTTAAATAGACTAAAAGAAATATAGATAAAATACATACTATATATAAATATTAATATGTATGACAATATGTATGTGATCAAAGAGAGAAAGCACGCACTTCTTTCCAGCTTCACTTTTTTTCATCTTACCCCTATAATCTTTCACAACTCTAATCACAGGAATACACTTCACAGGAGTTTAAAGATTCTTTTTATGTTTTACTCAACATTACTTTTTAGTTATAAAAATTAGTTGAGCCATAATTGACTCTGTTTAAATCTGCAAAACAATAACCTTATAATTAGACTTTAAAATATACTTCTTCACTCCCACTAAATTTATTCCTCAGCCTCAATGAAACCTCTGATCACATACTATTCTCTTAGTTCTTGGTCTATCAGCCTCTTCTTAATACCCTTACATGGTTACCTGACCCTCCTCAGTGATTGCTGGTCCCTTATCTTATGCCCCTGACCCGCCAATTCACAACCTAAAGATATGCCTCCTTTGTTTTTTTTTTCTCTTCTTGCTCACAAGCTGCTGAAACAGAAAATCCACATTTTCTTGCTGGTTGGTTCCACTGAAGATCTATAATCTTTTTAAACAACAGCTTGTCTTTAAAAATTTACCATTAATGCTTTTTACTCAACCCTACTTCACCAGGGCCAAGTCACTGTATTCATGGATGACTTTTTCTCCTTAAGAAAAATCAAAAGTCATCAGGTCTAACCTTTTTACTTCCCTTACCTATACCTTGAAAATATATGTTCACCTAGTCTTACTCCTTTATCTTCTACAAAGAGGAAAAATGTCCTAATTTTCCAAGAATCTTCCCTCATCTGTGCTTTTAACCCCTCTCTCTCCTGTACAGCATTTTCTGAAAATCTGCTCTATCAATAACGGTTGCCCTTTAACAACACAGGGGTGAGGGATACTGTGTAAAAACAGTCGAAAATTTGCACATGACTCCTCAAAAACTTTACTAGTAGCCTATTGTTGACCAGAAGCTTTACCTATAACATAAAGTTATTTTGTATGTTACATGTATTATATATTATATTCTTACAATAAAGTAAGCTAGAGAAAACACAGAAAATCATAAGGAAGAAAAAGTATATTTACAGTACTGTACATATTTATTGAAGAAAAATCTGTTTAAGTGGACCCACACCTGTGTTGTTCAAGGATCAACTGTATATTCTCTCTCAAAATTCTATCTCTAATCCACTCAATATATCTCACTCTCCTTTTCAACCTGTTTTTCTCTTGTTCATTCTCTTGCTTCCTCCAATATTGAATCTCTCTCAATCTCTCAAATGTTTCAATTTCTCACTTTCTCCCTCCCTTAACTTGTCTCCTATCATATCATTCCTTCTGTCCCTTTTCATTCTCCTCTTTCAGTTCTCAACAGCACTATATCCTGGTTCTCCTCCAGTTCTAACTACTATATCCCTAGCCAAAATTCTTGGTGTCATTGTCTGCTTCTCTTTCTGTACCAGCTTCTTAAAATCTATCTTTCCCCTGACCTATGTCCTCCTCCCTGTTCTATTTTCATTTTATATGGTCTCATTGAGCAATTTCATGCAATTTCTCATGGTTTTAACTATCCCCTCTATGCTGATGATTCTCAAATCAATATCTCAAGCTTTGAATTTTCTCTTGAGTTCCATTTCTACAGTTCTGAAAGCCCAGCATTCTATAGATATGTTATAACAAACACATCCAACATCATCTTTCCAAATCAAACCTGCTCCTCTCCCTCCTCCTCCTGGATTCCCTTAGGTAGTAGCTGAAGCCTTGGGATCCTTCTTTATTGCTCTTTATGCCTCACATAAAATTAATTACTATGTTCTGTCTGTCTTACCTACAAAATATTTCTTCTTTTTCATTTACACTGCCCATGTCCAAATTCAGGCATTCAACATCTCTCACCTGGACAATTGTAGTTAACTCCTAATAGGTTCCTTTACATCCCATATCCTCTCCCTCTGATTCACCTTCAATGATGCCACTAAACTCCTGTTTATAAAATGGAAACCATATCACACCAGAATATTAGCATGGATAGCTAGCTACTATTAATAAAGGAAGGGATCAAAGGAAATCAGACATTAAGCATAACCTATCAAGGAGCTGATTTGGACAATAATCTTGTTTCACTAAGAAATTGCAGCACCCACAGGCTCCCCAGGGGGCAACTGCATCCTCCAACCATTAGATCTAATCCCTGAATTGGGCAGAAAGGATCATTACCAGTCAGTCATTAACCTACTTGAGGTATGCAGGAGAAGCCAAAATGGTAACCATAACAAGGAAGTCTCTAGCCTGGGAAAAGAATCAGATTGGATAAAGACACAGAACCCCAGAAGGTCCAGGAAATGGGTTGGTTAGGGGGAGGGCCCAGCACAAGGCCTGAAAAATTGGGAAATTGATCGGTTAGTTTGAAAGAGTGCTTGGTGCTTGGTCTATCCCAAGCCTAAGATAATATAATCAGAGGCTAACAAAGGCCTCTGGCCTGTTAACGCACATTCATTCTCCTGTTGGGTTGCATGTTCTCTTTCTGAATCAGCCATGCGGACTTAGCAGCCCTGCAGGCCCACATTCTGTTGCCCAGGCATGGGCCCAAAGTACAGGCTCCAAGTCTTGGCCCAACAACCATGCAGGCACCAAGCAGGCTCCAAACGCAAGCCTGGGTAGAATACCTCAGTGCAGCCGGAACACAGCTAGGAACAGAGGCTAAGCTAGCCAGGTGGGGAAAGGAACTGGACTAAGAGCCAATGGCAGAGCCCTGGCTGCTGTGGCTTAGTTGGCTGAAGTTTTGTCCCATAAACCAAAAGGTCATGGGTTCAACTCCCTGTCAGGGCACATACTTGGGTTGCAGGTTTGGTTCCCACTCAGGGTGTATTCAAGAGGCAACCAATTGATGTTTCTCTATCACATAAATGTTTCTCTTCCTCTTTCCCTCCCTTCCCCTCTCTCTGAAACCAATAAGCATGTCCTTAAGTGAGAACTGAAAAACAAAAAAATAATGGCACATAATTTCTGGACTCTGGTCCAAATTCTGGGCTTCATGAAGACAAAACCAGACTTCTTCCATAGCAGGATGGATGGAGATGAGACACAAGGAAGCTGGGGACAGTCTTTTATTTCTATTCCACTACACATTATCCTCCCCTGCATGGGTTCCCAGCAATGCTGCTTAAGAATATAGCTTAAAACACTTTAGTGGCTCTCTCTGCCTACAGTATAAAGTCCAAATTCATTAATTGGCATTCAGGTTCTATCTTTCTAGTATTAGATACTTTAAGTTGTCCAAATGCAACTTATGCTCCAGCCACACTGGAACATATGACACACATGTCAGAAAAGTCATGTACTTTCATGCCTTAGCTCATGCTGTTCCTGCAGTTTGGAAAGGATTCTACCCCCACTGCCAACATACACTCTTATTTCTTTAACTGATAAGCTCCTATCCACTTTTCAAGACCAGCTCAAATGTCTTCTCCCTCTACAGCCCACTCTGTGTCTCCTTTCACAAAAGTGTCTCCCTCTGTTTGCCATAGTACAATGTACAGATCTATATTATAACTCTTGTTCCACAAGACTATGGTTATTTCTTCTCTTCCACTAGATTGTTAGGTCCTGAGGGCAGAAATCACATCTCAATACTATGCATCCCCAGTGCCTAGCACAGGGCATATGTATGGTAAATATTTAGTTATCAATGAATTTGTAGTAGTAAATAATTGAACTAATACATTTTATTATTAAAGAAAATAATTTCCATGCATCAAAGGATAAATTCTAATCACTTTATTTGTGAGTTGAACCTGTTTAAGATATTGCACTGTAACACTTATATATAAAAGCATTTTCTGTCCCTGCCAGCAAAGAGGAAGTAATCTTGATCACTAAAGAAACTATAAGAAGAAAAATACTGGATCCTTTTTACAAAGATGTGATCATCAAAGACAAATATAAAATTAAGTACCTTCCATATATGAAGCCCTGAATTAGGATGCAACCCTGCAATGAAGGAATATTAAGACACGATCTAAGCGTAACTTAATTTTTTTACGTTATCTTAGGACCCACCTCCTTCAAGGTTCAACAAAGTGAGCAGTCTTATTTTTTAGCCTTATTAAACTGTTATTTCAGCAATGAACATATTTGTAGAATGTATACTGAGAACTATGGCCAGCTAAACATTTTTATCAAGAAATGGAAGAAAGGAAGACAGGGAGGGAGAGAGACAGGGAGGGAGACAGGAAGGGATTGAGAAAGATAAGGAAAAACCTAAAGTGGTGATCAGCTGTGAAAAGGTACTTTTCACATTTCACATACTCACACTGTGTTTACATGAAACCACAATGTGTAATCTGTGTTATTGTTTGGTTTTCATTTTTATTGCCCCTTCTCCTCTGTCCTAAATATTATAGGTCTATGTGAGTTGTAAAAATTAAAACTAAGTCAAAACTCATAGAGAGCATATTATAGTTGAAAAATATTAAATAAATAAACCAAGTAGTTTATATTTTTCTAGAAATTTTTCTACAGTTCTGACTGAACTCTGCCAAGTCTACATTCCTTTCATATGTCCTCTGTTGTGAGACAGCTGGCCTGGGTTAGAGGGCACAGACTGGAGAGGAGACAGAGTAAAAATAAGTAGCTAACTTGGGGGAATACTGGCCTATTTACTTCAAAGCAACCAGTTGTATATTGGAAAACACACATGTGGTTATTATACCACATCTCCTAGTGAATCCCTAAAGTAAAATAAAGTCATAATCTCATTTTGTCTTTAAATCTATCTATAAATAAAAGTTAAACAAGTTAAAAGGTAGCAACATATGAAAAGCATGCTTTTTATTCATAGAGACAGGGATAAACAAGCTGCAGAAAACATCGCAATAGATTTTAACCAGATGTAATTTCTGGAAAAATTTGAGCAAGGATAAAACTTCTGTGTGATGAAAATCTTTCTAAGAAAAATTGCTTCTGTGAGATCGTGATTCAATGTTTGACATTCCCTATTGTTTTCTATTAAAAGGCTTTTAGCAGTTCTCAGCAGAAAGTCAAACCAGTTCATGCACCAATATTTATTACTTAAATGGCACAGTGAGGTTTATACAAAATCAAAGTTATCTTTAAATAGGAAATCTGTCTGTATAAAATTCCCGTGAATATGAAGGGGGGAAAAATTGAAATTCTAGTGGGCTGACAGGTCTTGGAAATGTATGATGCATCTCAAGCTTATAGCAGCAATTACACTGAAAGGGTAAAGTTAACAAATAAATCATCAGAACATGATATCTTAAAAAGCAATGCTGGCTAAAAATCCTTAGTAGAAAAGAAATCACCCAAAATATTAAAATAAAGTATCTTTAATCTTTCCAGCATAGTTACAAAGCAATGAAAGTATCTCAAATAGTTTAGCATCACTCTTTTAAAATTAATGGCAAGTCAGGACAACACATAGATGAGAGACCAATGCAGAAAATGACACAGATGAACTGTTTGTGGCATATTAGAGGTTATTGCTTTGTAAGGGGAAATGCTTGAAATGGGG
This sequence comes from Anoura caudifer, assembly GCA_004027475.1. Classification (NCBI taxonomy): domain Eukaryota; kingdom Metazoa; phylum Chordata; class Mammalia; order Chiroptera; family Phyllostomidae; genus Anoura; species Anoura caudifer. The sequence goes on along the minus strand of PVKU01004831.1, from coordinate 32,924 downwards.
CTTGGGTAAGGGTATTATAAATTACTTGGATAATCACATCACAATCAAAGAATACAGATGAGGCTATTTTTAACTCTTCAAATACAGGAAGTACATTGAGGTTTATTAAGGTGCTACGAACAAATAGTATAACTGGCAATAACTGAAAATTGTATATACGGTTATATTAAAAAGTGATCGCATCTCTTTAATAAAAAGCCAAATTCCAGATATTTGAACCCAATAGTTCTCAACTGGGGTTGATTTTTATCCCTAACCCACGCTGGGGACTTTTGACAATGTCTGGAGACATTTTCAGTTGTTGCAATTGGTAGAGGGTGTGCTAGTGGCAGGTAGCAGGCAAAAGCCAGGGATGCTGCTGAAGAACAGCAGACTTTGCCACTCCGATAATGCCTCTTTGGGATATTGATTATTTTAAGCTGTTTATTTTTAGGGTCCAAAAGGCTCAAGAAGAATCTTAGACCTTCCCCCTAACAGCCTAAAAAAATTTAAGATAGAAGGTCTATTCAAGAAAGGACTAGCCCTGGCTGGTGTAGCTCAGTGGATTGAGTGCAAGCTGTGAACCAAAGGGTTGCCAGTTCAATTCCCAGTCAGGGCACACGTCTGGGTTGCGGGCCAGGACCCCAGTGGGGGCCACATCAGAGGCAACCACACATTGATGTTTATGTCTCTCTTTCTCCCTCCCTTCCTCTCTCTCCAAAAATAAATAAATAAAATTTGAAAAAAAGAAAGGACTTGTCACCACAGATAGCTGTAGTATACTATGAACTAGGTTCATAGAATATTATATAACTATAGCTATAGATAGATATAGATAAATATAGGTATACGGTCTGGCAGAAGAAACACCTGCTTGAGTGTGGTTGGTAGGGTAACAATATGGGTGTAATTATTTACAGTTGTAATTTGAACATTTCACCTAAAATGCCATATGGTGTGCTTAAGCATGATACTGTTATGTTACAGAATTACATGCTTACGATTTTGTAATAAAAAGGGATGTTATTTGTGCTGGACCCTGTATTTATATAAAAACCACAGGCTCAAAATGGTGTCATTTACGCTAAAAGCTCGTGATACCAAAACTAGATTTAATACTTGATCTAACTGCAGATTCTACTTCTAGAAATGTAATCTTAATCAACCAGTCTGAAGTTTTCTGGTGAAGCACAGCTAGGGCAGTCTGTCTTAGTGGGCATTCCCTCTCCCCCATAAACGAGGCAATGTGCATAATTAAAAAAAAAAAAACATGCCGCTGCACCCCCCCCCCAAGATGCCCTGGTCCAAAAATAATCCTTTCTCTTATTAATAGCTCCCTAGTCTCACCCTTCTTACTATAAAAACCTTCCATTTTGTACAACCCCTCCAAACACCCTTGTAGTTTGTAGATGGGATGCTGCCTGATTCATTTATCACTTATAAAGCCAATTAGATCTTCAAATTTACTCAGCTGAATGTTGTTCTTTAACTATATATACTGTTAATCATCCTACAATACACAGGACAACTCCCTCACAACAAAGGATTACCCAACCCAAAATGTCAACAGTGCCTTTGTGGAAAAACCCTGGCCTAAGTGAATAAATACACTGAGATAGCACAACATCCTTAGCTAACATGAACTGAAATTTGTCATAAACAATATAATCTTCACCTCATGTCCAAGTACTATAGAAAACATATTAAAGATATTTTTACCTATAAATCTTTGCTTTTTGTATAAAGAATATAACCTTGAATCTCATGTCCACATACTGTAAAAATCATATTTAAAGATATTTTCACCTGTAAGTCTTTGCTTTTAATTTATAGGTTTTCCTAGAAAGCATTATAATAAAGCTACTTGGTACAGTCATCTGGTAAGGCAGTATACTTCATGGAAGGCAGTGAAGAGTAAGAAGTCTCCCTGGCTGGTGTGGCTCAGTGGATTGAGCACCAGCTTGCGAACCAAAGGGTCTCTGGTTAACTCCCAGTCAGGGCACATGCCTGGGTTGCACTCCAGGACCCCAGCAGGGGGAGCATGAGAGGCAGCCACACATTGATGTTTCTCTCCCTCTTTCTCCCTCCCTTCCCCTCTCTAAAAGTAAATAAATAATATATATTTTTTAAATTATTTTTTTTAAAAGAGTAAGAAGTCAAGTGAATGTGCAGAGGACTGTGTGTGTAAACATGTATGGGTTTAAGGAGGTAAAAATGGCTTGACCAATGTAGGGGAGCAGGATATACCACCCCAAAACATGCCAATTTGATATAAAGATTATTTTAGGTTGATTACTTTTAAAAAACAACATACTTAGGAAAAGTCCTGAAAATTGTTAAGTTACCCTTTGTAAGAGACATTTACAGTTATCAGGGAAACCTCCATTTATAAGGGGTTTCCCTCTGGGTTCCGAAGAAGAGGATGAGTAAATTTCTTAGACACTCTCATCAATGGAGAAGTAAACTACCTATGTGTACACATCAGTCTTACCTTGCTTACTGTGTTTTTCCTGATAGCCTCCCATAACTGGCTGGCCCTCAACCTCAACATCTTCTTTTGTCTTTAGCTGGAAATGCTTTTTAAGTTGTTGGCTTAGGCCATTTGGGGACCTTATTTTTCCTGGGTCTCTCCAGTGTATACAGGAGGTAGTTGTTAAACTTGTTTGTTTTCCACCATTAACATGTCTTTTATTACAGAGAAGTCTCAGCCATATAGTTCCAGGAGCATATAGAACCAAATTTGCCTGAATCGTTTGTGCTAACAATGATATTGTAAAGAAGGAAGTCTGTGAAAACCAAGATTACTGACACCCAAAAATACCATATGGAGTCAAGATGTGTTATATGGTCAAGAGGCTGGTACATGCTATTGATGAAGACATGATGAGGCTAATCCAAACCACAGTCACTGAAAGACTTGCTTGAAAAAAGGGAGCAAAGAGAAGAAGTAGAGAACAATTAAGTGACTGATAATGCAAAGACTGGAAGTGTGTCTAAAAATCCCAAAGAAACAATTCCTTCCTAAGCAAGGAGAGTCCCAAATGAAAGTGCAATCATAAGGCTATAGTCTCCCAACGTCGATTTCCTCACTGGAGGAAATGTCTTAGTAATTCAGTTACTACTTAGAGCAAGAATCTGTCAGGAGAAAAGCTTGAGGGAAACTCTTTTGTTTTCCCCAAGAAAGAACTAAAATCAAGGAAAGTTGCTGCTTAAGGAGGACTGCCACCAAGTGTTCTCTTTCAACGCAGAAAAGGTAAGACAGGGTGGGTTCTCTCTATCAGTTTCAACTGTTAGTATGTACTTAGGGGGAGGGGATTTGATTCAAACGTAATTTCCATAATATCACTTACTGCATTACTTAGAGGCCTTTCTACACTAGTCCATCCTTTTAAGAAAAAGGTCTTTTCCTCTTTTAGATGTAAACTGAATTAATACCGTGAGTTCACTCCAACCCCCCAAAAGGCTAACCTGGCTTAAATTCCTCAGGTGATAGTACTAAAAGAGAACTGAAAGTTATTTCTATCTTTTTTTTCTTCGTGATGGGTAATTAGAGAAAATTTACTAATCAGCAAAACAGGGTGTTTTAATGCCAAGCATACATATACTAATCCCCTCTAACATCGTAGAACTTTCATTTTTACAAAGCACCAACTCACTGGAGTCCTCTTATGCCAACTGTATCTACATAAAGCTAGAATTTTCAGACGAAGCTGTTTTTTGACCTTTGTTTCTACCCTACTTCACTACTGTGACTGCAAAAAGTCAAATTGGGTGTTAAATGTAAGGCACAAATTCACAAACAGAAATTCAGCAAGAAAGTGCTTCAAAAGAAACACTTGGAAAGGGTTTGAATGTAGTGCCTGGCTGAGCAGAGATGAATAATACACACGCACGTCTCCCAGCAATAACACAGAACTCTTTTACACGAGACATCTGTCTCCATGCTTAATAGATCAGTTGATTGTCATCTTCACCACACGTATGTTGTATCGACTATTGTTGAGAGCTATTTCTTCCATAAACTAAAGCTGCATTTTAATCCTGTCATCTCCTTAAATATTAGTATGCTTAAGACACTGTGTGATAAAACATAATACCATATTCAAAGAACAGCAGGATGTTTTTACTGCTTCATACATAACTCAATTGCAAAATGGAATTAATAAAAAGAAAATACAATCAATTAGTTAAATGTTACCTGATTCACTACCCAACTAGATTTACTACAGGCCAAAGTAATTATCAGGTTTCAGCTTTGCCAGCTTTCTGAGCCAATCTATACTAAAAAGAAAGGGCATTGGCATTACATTTCCTAAATTTACATATTTAAATTGGAGTCATAACCCTTGGGTTTGGGATAAGACTCTGAAGTCATGGAACTATGACAAAGTTTAAGTGATGAAACTAGTTTGAAAATTTTCATTTTAGAAAGTTTGAGATGCAATTAAGAGTAAGCTAGATCTCAAAGCAGGAAGTTACAGCAAGAGTATTAACTGACACGTTACTGCACTAACAGACTTAGAAACAACTTGAAAACAACTTGAAAATTCCACAGAGAGCCCTGGCCAGGTAGCACAGTTAGTTAGAGCTTAGTCCAGATAGCCAAGATTGCAGGTTGGATCCCCACCCAGTCAGGGCACATACAAGAATCAACCAATGAATGCATAAAGAAGTGGAACAACAAAAATCAAGGTCCTCTCTTCCCCCCCACCCCCGCTACTTCCTCTCTCTAAAATCAATAAATAAAAATTTAAAAATTCCACAGACATATCTTGCTGTTTTCTCAACATATTTTTGCCTTCCTCCTCTTCATATTTTTATGTAAGGAAAAAGCAGACCACCTGAAGTAGAATTTGTCCACGTTTCTTAGGGGAGTTAAGAGAAGGAAGGAAACCATACAGTAAGGGGAACATGGGAAATTAGTAGAGTCTGTAAATTACAAATGCCTTGAGGTCAGGGGCTAAATGTATTTCTGTTTTTGACACCTTTGTATTGTAGGCAAGACACAGGCATAATTGACCATTAGTTAAGAAATCCCCCCCAATGCAGGCAGGCATTTGTGAGAGCATATTCTTTGTAACCATACTCAGGTCTCTTATTGCAGGCATACCTCAGAGGTGTTGTGGGTTCAGTTCCAGACCACAGGATAAAGCGAGTCTAATCTTTCTGCTGGTGGAGGGTCTTGTCTTCAATTTGTAAAATACACAACACCTGTGAGGCACAATAAAGCAAAGTGCAATGAAACAAGGTACACCTATATTCAAAACATTTAACAAATGTTGCCATTTGCTTGAAAAAAACAAATCTAAATGTTCACCTTTCTACCAACTGCACTGCTGCTAACTCTGCATGAAACAAGTATTTATTGAATTGCTTGGGGTCAGACACTGGCCTATCCTCACAAGGCATATACAAATCCAGTCATTCTCAACTTTGGTTGCATGTTTAAATCACCTAGAGACTAAAAAAATACTGATGCCCGCGCCCCACTCCAGGCCAATTAAACCAGAATCTGTGAAAATAAAGACTGGGTGTCATTATTTTTTTTTTACTTCTCCCTAGTGATCCTAACATGCAGGCAGAGTTGAGAGCTGCTGGTGTAGCTCATTTAAATTTTTACTAAACCACTTAGGAAATGGTTCCATAGTCACACATGTAGGACATAGGCTGTCTGCCTTATATTAGAAGCTCTGGGACAAATTTCTGCTTCTGTTTAACTAGCTTGTTGTACCAATCACGCCAATATGCAATACAGCTTGAAAATATAAGTGTCAGCACCAGGTCACAGTCCAAGCACTCAGCACAAAACTGCATGCAGATAAGACATTTATACATTACATATGCTTTTGCATCCCTCAACTGATACCATGTTTTTGTTGCTATTATAGATTTTGGAGCACTTTGCACCATGCACATGTAATAAAACTTGATGATGATTGGTTTCTCTGGGAGCAATTTCCAAGAATGGCTGACCTCCCAACAAGTCTATTTGGTGTGAACAAACTAACATGCCGTGATTTCCAAATAACTTTGCATTATGAATTCAGCACGGATGGTCATGTTTGGAATGCATTTCTAAAGTGAAAGGAGTCCAAAACTGAGGTATAAAAATACTATCATATGTTATTCAGAGTTTAATTATGGTATAATTCACAGAACAAAACCCAAATATGCCTAAATACTGTACCAACCCAGAAACCTTCACTTGAACATGTAACTGAGCAATAATCTTATAAATCAGGGGGAGATGTCATGATTTGAACAAACTCACTAGCTGAAAGAAGGTAAAAGAATATTCAATATGCTTCAGCATTCCTAAAATCCATCTTTTAAAACGAATGTATACCTCAAACCAATGTGAAGAAATTGAGCTTTCTGAGACACATCCCTAAACCAAAAATACAGACATCAAATTTATCAAGGGGAAGGAATATTTTTTGGATGTATTCTTAGCTATATCCTGACATAGATAATAAATATATATTTTTAAATCATGAAACACACCCAACTGAATCAATTATGGTTCTGTCCAGTCAAGATAGTCTTTCTGGGGGTATCAAGGTGCATTTTGGAACATGGATGGTCATACTTGTGTATGTGGTATCAACCAGAAAAATTTAGGGTTGTACCCAAGCATAGCCCTTTATGGCACTAACATCCATACTTCTCAAAGCAATTTTTGGGAAAGTTAGACGAGCCAGCAGCTCTTAGCACTAGATGCATATTTTAATCACTCCTGGGAGCTCGTAAAGTACCAATTTGGGGTTCTATTCCCAGAGTCTCTGATTTAATAGGTTCCCAAGAGAGAATAAGAGCCCAAATGGCATTAACAAGCAAAATCACCCACACTGATGCTCAGACTGGTGTCAAGGAACCAGTGTATATTTGTGGACATAAGTATGAATAGAGGTTAGTGTTTGAAGTACCAGGCCCAACTGCAGGATATAGGCTTGAATGCAGTCCCCAGAGTTAGAAAATGAGGATTAAATGACTTCTAAGTTCCATTTCACTTATAAAATATCAAATATGATTATGACTCCAGGATTCCAAGATAGCTGAACAATCTGATATTATGTTAACAACAGGAAGACAAAATGATTGTTGAATGGGAAAATAGCAGTATCTGATCACAAATAAATATGCTTATTTAAATAAGGAGGCTTAGAGTCAGCTTCCTGATATCCAAGCTGTGTAAGAGAACAAAGGCAGAAACAGTTTATGAACACATGAAGAGGTGAGATTACGAGACAGAGAAAGGTCACAACTAACCAGGAGGAAACTGAGTTCAGTCAAAAAAAGAAGTTGGGTACAATGACCCACAAATGATCAGGGAGATCCACACAAAGCTATGGGCACATGGTTGCTACTCATAAGAAGGAAGCTATAGACCCTCTTGGATTTTAACCCCCTAACTTCACACACTAGCCCCCTTAAAACTCTCACACTGAATTTAGCTTGGGCCTGGATTTATAACACGCACATATCTATCTCTTAAATAAGCCTTCTTATGCCCATGATTGTTTCCTAAAAAGTTTTTACTCCTTGCCATTCTTTACCAAACTCAACTCCCAGTCCTGGGATAAATGGGCTCAGCAGATATTGTGGTCTTCTGAGAATTGATTAACTATTGTATTATGAATATCATCTATTGAGGTAATTAATACACCAGCCCAAATGAATTTGAAGAGATGCATTTTCATGAAGTATTTTAGTTACAGAATGAATTATACCCAAATATATTTGCTTATTATAGTGAATTTTTCTTGAATTAGTAACTGAGAAATTCTGAGAATTCAAAAAATATCATATGTTAATGTAAAATAAATAAGGTTATCAAATGAATTTAAATAAGAACTTATTGTGAAATCAACAAACAACAAGTGCTGGCAAGGATGTGTGGAAAATGGAGCCCTAGTGCACTGTTGGTGGGAATGCAGACTGGTGCAGCCACTGTGGAAAACAGTATGGAGTTTCCTCAGAAAATTAAAAATGAAACTGCCTTTTGACCCAGCAACTCCACTGTTGAGATTATACCCTAGGATATCTGAAACTCCAATTCAAAAGAACTATGCACCCCAATGTTCATAGCAGCACAATTTACAGCTGTGAAAAGTGCTGGAAACAGCCTAAGTGCCCATCAGTAAATGAGTGGATCAAAGAATGATAGTACATTTACACAATGGAATACTATGCAGCAGACAGAAACAACAAACTTCTACCCTTTGCATGGAACTAGAGAGCATTATGCCAGGTGAAATAAGCCAGGTGGTGAAAGACAAATACTATATGATCTCACCTATATAAGTGGAACCTAATCAACAAAACAAACACACGAGCAAAATAGAACCAGACACTTGGAAACAAAGGACAAACTGACAGCGGCTAGAGGGGAAGGGGGATAACAGGGGAAAGACAGGGAAGAGACAAGCAAAGAAGCATGGATAGAGGACTGATGGGCATGCACAATGTGGGGGATTGACTGTGGGAGTAGGGGGTGGGGCAGGGGAGAGCAACGGGGAAAACGGTGGGACAATTGTAACTGTACAACAATAAAAAGATAAAAATGAAACAATTTATTTTTATTGATTTGTGATCAAAATCCATTCTTGGTCTATAACAGCCAGTTCCCTCTACATTCTTAATAACATGATCCCAAATTTTTTCAGGCATCACTGCTCTTCCACTTGTCCATATGCTTAAAGAAAGACTACAAAATCACCATGAAATGCTACTTGATACCCACGCGGATAAATATAATTTAAAAAGACAGACATTCAGCCAAGATGGGGGCCTAGGTGGACACACCGTGCCTCCTCTCACAACCAAAATTAAGGACAACAAAGATTCAGAAACAAGAAAACGACCAGCACTGATAGAAAATCGAAGTGTACGGAAGTCCAACAACCATTCATCCAGACCGGTAAGAGGGGTGGAGTCGCGGCAGGAAAAAGTGGAGGTCCGGACCCGGGCATGCAGGCGGCAGCAGCTAGTAGACCCCAGGCACAGGGTGGCAACGGTGCAGACCCAGTGAGGCCGCACAAGGGGGCTGGCTGACCAGGTGGTTCCACATTCGCATGCAGATAACCCAGGCGAAAGGAAAGCAGAGGAAGGGACTGGAATCCAAGAGAGAGCAGAGCAAGCGCCATTGTTTGCTCTCGGACCCCGTCCCCACATACAGCGTCACTACCCAGCGACTGGGCTGCCCCGCCCTGGGGAACACCTAGAGCTCCACCCCCACTATGCAACAGCCGCAGCCAGGCAAAAAAAAAAAAAAAAAGGCTCAAACAGAAGAACAAGTCAAAGCCCCAGAGCCAATTTATCTAAGTGACCAAGAGATAGCCAACCTATCAGATACACACTTCAAAGCCTCAGTGATCAGGATGCTCACAGAATTGGTTGATTTTGGTAACAAATTAGATGAACAAATGCAGGCTATAATAAGTAAATTAAGGAAAAAGCACAGGGAACCAATAGTGATGGGAGAAAACTGGGACTCAAATCAATGGAGTGGACCAGAAGGAAGAAACAAACAACCAAACAGAAAAGAAGAAAGAAACAAGAATTCAAAAAAATGAGGAGAGGCTTAGGAACCTCCAGGACATCTTGAAACATCCCAACATCCGAATTATAGGGGTACCAGAAGGGGAAGAGGAAGAGCAGCAAGTGGAAAACTTATTTGAACAAATGATAAAGGAGAACTTCCCCAATCTGGCAAAGGAAATAGACTTCCAGGAAGTCCAGGAAGCTCAGAGAGTCCCAAAGAAGTTGGACCCAAGGAGGAACACACCAAGGCACATCATAATGACATTAGCCAAGATTAAAATGAAGGAGAGAATTCTAGAAGCAGCAAGAGATAAAGACAGAGTCACCTACAAAGGAGTTCCCATCAGACTGTCAGCTGATTTCTCAAGAGAGACCTTCCAGGCAAGAAGGGGCTGGGAAGAAGTATTCCAAGTCATGAAAGGCAAGGACCTACATCCAAGATTGCTCTATGCAGCAAAGCTTTCATTTGGAATGGAAGGGAAGATAAACTGCTTCTCAGATAAGGTCAAGTTAAAGGAGTTCATCATCACCAAGCCCTTATTATATGAAATGTTACAAGGACTTATCTAAGAAAAAGAAGATAAAAAACAGGACAGTAAAAAGACAGCAAACTCACAGATATTAACAACTACACCTAAAACAAAAGCAAACTAAGCAAACAGCAAGAACAGGAGCAGAAACACAGAAATGGAGATCACACAGAGGAACAGGGAAGTGGGAGGAGGAGAGAGGGGGAAAGTTACAGAGAATAAGTAGCATAGATGGTGGGTAGGAAATAGACAGGGGGAGGGCAAGAATAGTGTGGGAAATGTAGAAGCTAAAGGACTTATGACACATGGACATGAACTAAAGGGGGGAATGTGGGTGGGAGGGGGTGTGCAGGGTGGAGGGGAATGATGGGGGGAATGGGACAAGTGTAATAGCATAATCAATAAAATATATTTAAAAAATAAAAAATAAAAGAAAGATAATTATAAGTATTGTAGAGAATGTGGAGAAATTGTGGCAAATTGTTCAAACATTGTGGAAAAGAGTTTGACAATCCCTCAAAAAGTTTAGCACTGAGTTTTCTTCATATGACCCAGCTATTCCACTATCAGGGATATACCTAAGACACATGAAAACATATGAGTATGTTTCCACAAATACTTGTACACAAATGTTCTTAGCAACATTTTCACAATAGCCAAAAGGTAGAAACAATGCAATTGTTCATCAACTGATTAATCAATAAATAAAATTTGGTATTCCCATAAAATGGAATATTTATAAAGCCATAGCAAGGAATGGTGTGTGAATACATGCTACAACATGAACTTTGAAAACATTATGTTAAGTGAAAGAAACCATTCATAAAAGGCAACATAATGTATGATTCCATTCATATGAAATATGCAGAATAGACAAATCCAGAGACAGAAAGTATATTAGTGGTTGGTTGCTAGGGGCTGGGGAGAAGGGAGAATAGAGAGTGACAATTTAAAGGGTATAGAATTTTCTTTAGGGGTGGTGAAGTTGTTTAAAATTAACTTCAGTAATGGTTGCACAATTCTGTGAAGAGATCAAAAGCCATTGAACTGTACACACTAAATGTGTGAATTTTATGGTATGTGACTTGTATCTCTATAAAGGTGCAAAAAAAAAAAAATGACTATCCCAGCCCTAGTCCTAGTCCCAGCTGAAACTGCAAGCCTGGAACCTGACCTAGACTTAATCACATAGTGTCAATACTGATCAATGCAAGTAGATTATGTTAATGCAATTCTCTTTGACTAAAGAAGATTCATGTGACTGAATTTTGACCAATCCAGTGTTTGGTCAAAAGGGAAAGATTTTCACCAAATCTTTCTGAGGGAAAGGTTTCTTGGGGTAAAATAGTGAGAAAGATTTCTTAGCACATAAAATTACAAGAAACAAATAATTCTCTTTTGTGTCCCTTTCTGCATTGTTGTACAAGAATGATGCCTGGAACTATTGCAGCCATATTTATATTATGAGGAACAAACTCCCCTACACACTGTGGATGAAAGAACAGGAAATAAAATGATGTCTTTAAGCACAGAAGGGACCCATCCTATCTTCAGAGTTCTTGTTATGTGAGATAATGACTCTCTTTATTGTTAAAGTCTCTCTGGATTGTATTTTTTTCCAAATTATAGTCAAGAACATCCAAAATAAAGTTTATTAATTTATACTCCATCTTAAACCAAAATGACTTGAGGTGACTAAATAGCAGTTGAAAGATGAGTTACCAAAGCCATCAAGCCTCTCTGACTACCCACCTCTGTACCCTATTATCAGAGAGAGAATTATTTAAATCACTAATAGACTTTTTAATTATTTAAACCACTAATAGACTTTTAGAAAATTAACACATAATTTTCTTAGTTTCACTGTCTTTCTCCATTACTTTGCAGTGTTAAACAGGTCTCCCAGAAAGTTCTTCCTTGTAGGTAATCTATGTAAAAATCATAATATGATAGAAAAACATGCAAAAACATTTGTGGTATGAAGCATATACACTAAAAAGTTTAGAAATTGTAAGTTAACAACTTGTTCTAATCATAATAACCAGATTAAATAGATTTGATGCAGATGCTTAAGTCTGGATAATAAACCAATCAGAGGAAGAAATGTTAGCAATGTTTTCTCTGCAAAATCACAACAAATGTTTAATGAAAGCAAACTCCACATCATTCTAAGTTCCAGACAGAAAATCCTTCATTTCACAATAGACTTTAAGACTCTGGGGGAGGTATGTGTGTGTGTGTATTTTAGGTTACGAGAAGTTTCCATTAAGATCATTTGCTAATATACATAAAATCCTTAATAATGAAAATTGCTTTGAAAAACAAAGAAATCAAGGGCATTTCACCACAAGCCCAGTACGAAACACTGTCATTGAAGAATTAAAATACCGATTTCTTATCTCCTAAAAGACATGAGGTTTACAGACCTGACCAGTGGAAAAGCTTTTATTTGGTAATTTTTCCCTAAGACAATCCATGTGTTAAGATATTCTCAAGGCATTCAGTTCAGCTCAGTTAACAGTTGGTGAGTGCCTACTATGTGCCAGATACTGTGAGATCCAGAGTAACTTGGAAAAGGACTCAATAAAAGAATGGCTTCTTCACCTCTCTTGCTCCACATTTTGGCTGTGAAAATTGTAATGTCTGTTGACAGAATATCGCAGTGCTATATACTGAATTAATTTAGGACAGGCATATGGACTGAGGACATCCTTAATGAAGTATTTTGCACTGTCACAGTTAAATCCATAAACCTAAGGCAATTTTCACATTTCTTTTTACTTTACCACTATAGTTCCTATCCCTGATGATGTGTGACATAGCATATATTTCCTAGTTCTATTTCCTCAGTAACTCATTGTAATCTGGTATCTGATCTTCACACTCAACTGACATTGCTCCTTAAAAAAAAAAGTCACTAATGTACAAAATCCAAGTGCCTTTCTTTATTCAATCTCCAGTTTCTTCAACTTTTCTGCAACATTTGATGACCCTCACACCTCTTGATTCTGTGTTTTCCTTTAGACTCCAAAACACTAACCTTATCATGGTTCTCATTCTAACTCTCTGACTTGTCTCTTCACTAACTTTTTTGTTGGCTACTCTCCCTTTACCAGCACCTCAGGTATTTTCCTCAGTTCATTTTATTTTGTTTTGTTGAATCTCCACATTATCTCCATTGGTAATTGTATCCATTACCGCAGCTTTAATTAAATAAAGTCTGAGGATACTGAGGATTCCCATATCTACATCTCCTACTCCAACCTCTCACCTAAGCACCAATATCACAATATCAATAGTCAATGAACTAGTACCCCCCTGGACACCTCAAAGACACTAAGTCCACAGTGGAACATCCTTCCCTATTACAAATCTACTCCACTTCTTGAATGTTTCATTACATATATTAGTACCCACACTCCCAGTGGCCCAAGATTGGAACTTTGGATTCATTCTGACCTTCCCTCTCTTAACTTGTCAATCTTTCCAGAGATACCAGAGTTTAAAAATTCAACTGTCATATTTCTCTACCATATGTTCATCTTTTGCTATCCCCGATGTCACTACTTTAATTCAGACCCCCATTGACTCTTTTCCTAGACTGTCTGACAGCCTCTTAAATGGTATTTCCACCTCTAATCTCTCTGGATACTGTATTACCGATATAGCTATAAATTGGATGCTGGAAAGAAATCAGTAGTTGGCAGTAGGTGGCTGTTAGGCAAGAACTGCCACAGAGAAAGTGCTTCTTTTCTCAAAGGAACTTTCTTGCCTCATAATGCCCCACTTACCCTTGGGTGGGTGCCATCAGCCAGTAAGTAATGTCTGCTACAAGTTGTCACAACCAGATAACTTGCTCAGCATTGACTACACCATTTGAATGACTACCTAGAAAGCACCAATAGCTAACATTGAAGAGAGACTAATATAACTATTATATTTATGTTGGCTATGAGAAGTAAAAATAAAGAAGTCCCAGAATAGCATTAAAGATAGAGCAGTTGGTGTTCACTCCTTCAGGAAAAATAAGTTTAAAACAACGATCAGACCTGAGAAAATAAGTGTTTAAAAAATCGCCCTGGCCAGTGTACCTTAGTTGGTTGAACATAGTCCCGCAAACTGTCATAGGTCATAGGTTTGATTCCTGGTGAGGGCATATAACTAGGTTGTGGGCTCAGTCCCCAGGGTGGGGCATGTACAGGGGGCAACCAGCTGCCACATGATGTTTCTCTCTCACATCAGTGTTTCTCTCCGTCTCTTTCTCCCTCCCTTCCCCTCTCTCTGGAATCAATTCTTTTTTAAAAGAAATATTTCTGACCTCTACTAAATGTTTTCTCTGGTACTAACCCTTTGGAATATGGTTTTGACTAATGAACTCTCCTTCAGAAAAGCCTATTTCCTAAAAATAGCATATTCTTCAATATGGACAATTTTAAACATAATAAAGTGCCTTTTGGTCACTTTTGTCTCCTATTCCATTCTCTATTCCATAAATTTTAAGTTAGTAAATTCTAAGCTACTGAAAATAATTTAATATGTACAGTATACAGTACTAGACTTATCAGGGTCATCACTTCATACATCATATAATGTCTGATCACTATGTTGTACACCTGACACTAATATTGTGTGTCAGCTGTAATTAAAGAATAAATATAAATAAAAAATAAAATAAGCACACCATATGGGTTTTTGTCACTCCTTTCCCAAAGATTTATTTTGCTATGGGTGATAACTTGTCTGTTTTTTAACACCTAGTAATTCTAACACATCTTAGCACAGCCTGCCAATATCTGTGCAACTCTATGCAACTCTTAAAAGGCTCTATCAACACAGCACTGAAACTTCAAACTAAAAAGCCAAACTCTGAGGTAATCTACAAGCTGGTTTGCCTGTAAGCCATGAAACAACAAGCTTAAGTGTTTTTTTTCTGAGGGTCATTAACACATAGTGCTTCTCTAACAATGAGCGGATTTAGAGAGAAACAAGTGAATTCCATCAAACTAGTTGTTTTCACAACAGTTCCAAGTCTGTTAACTTCAAAACAACTAGTTCTTTGACTAATTTTAGTCATGCATGTACACAAAGCCTGAACAGGCCATTTATTTAAGTAATGTTATTGCTTACTGTGATACTCTTCCAAATGATAGACCCCCCACCCCCTGAAGCCACTTTCAGTCCCTCTCATAATAATCCCCACTTATCTGAGGTTTTGCTTTCTATGGTTTCAGTCACCCGCAGTTAACCTCAGTTTGAACATACTGAGTTTCACCAGCCATCGACGTCATTATGGGTTAATGATCCAGGATCACCGAAGCAGATGATCCCTGTTCTGACAAATGTCAGGTCAGTGGTCGCCTAACGCTATCTCATAATGCCTACTTCATTCACCTCACTTCATTTAATCGTGTAGACATTGTATCATCTCAGATCATCACAAGAAGGATGAGTATAGTAGAAAAAAAATTTTAGAGAGACCACATTAGCGGACCTTTTATTATAGTATATTGTTATAATTGTTCTATTTTATTACTAGCTTTGTTGTTAATCTCTTACAGTGACTAATTTATAAAATAAACTTTATAAATAAACTTTATAAAGGTTTGTTTGCTTAATTGACCCCTGAACAATAAGGGTTTGAGTGGGTCCACTTATAGGCAGGTTTTTTTCAATAAACACTGCAAGTGTATTTTCTCTTTCTTATAATTCCCTTGATAACATGCTCTTTTCTCCAGCTTACTTTATTGTAAGAACACAGTATATAACATACAAAATATGTATTTGTCGACTGCTTGTGCTATCAGTAAGGCTTCCTCAGCAGTAAGCTGTTAGTAGTCAAGTTTGTGGGGGGAGTCAAAAGTTATACATGGATTTTCAACTATGCACAGGTCAGTGTCCCTAAACCTCCATGTTTTTTAAGGTTCAACTGTGGGAAAACATAGTCTATGTAGTGTTTGGTGCTACCAGTGATCTCAGGCATCCACCAGGGGTCTTGAACATATCCCTCATGGATAAGACGGGACTACTGTACCGCTTTATCTTCTCTCAAAATCATCAAATAATTTTTATTGCTTATGAAATAAAGTCTGAGCCTTTGATTATATCATTCTATCCAAATGGAATTCTTTTCACTCTTCTGCTCACTCTCTCCACATTGTAGTTTCCTCAAGCCCCAATGTCTCAATCTACAAAAGCATCCAGAAATACTACAGTCTGCACTGTTTCTCTGCTCTGGATTTGTATTGCACTTAAAATCTAAAGAACATAAAGTTAACACTTGAAATGTCAAAATTATTGCTTTGGATCTGGCAGAGTACCTAACAGAGTACCTAGCACATTGTAGACACTTGCTTCCATTGGACTAAGCATGCATCTAAGGTGTGATAGCAACCTTCCAAATTACACTTCACTGAGTAAGTAACAGGGGAAAGCTCCTTTATTATGTGCCTTTAATTCTCCACTGAATCACTGTTAATTTGTATAAATATGGTGTGGAGGAGAACTCTACAGATAACCTGGACTGTCGGAAAGATGAATAAGTGGGTCCTAGAACAAATTAACCCTGAAATATAGCTGGAATCAAAAATGGCAAAACTGAAGCTGAACTAGTTCAGTCACATCATGAGAAGGCAGGTTTCTTTGAAAAACACAATAATCCTGAGGAAAATAGAAAGTAACAAGAAATGAGAAAGAACAAATACGAAATGGATTGACTCCATAAAAGACACCATAGGCACAAGTCTTCAGGAGCTGAGAAGGGCTGTTAAGGACAGGACATTGTGAACATCATTCACTCATAGGGTGGCCAGGAGGCACAGCAAATTCAATGGAATGTAACATACACCACAGTTGTAGGCATTGTTCTGTCATTGCAGTCATAACAAAATGGAGCCAACCTGCATGGAGCCTAAGTAAAGGAAGTTTCTGGAGAGTTATGGCTTACTTCCAGTACCAACCACATCCTCCATTCAACTTCTATGAAATGATATTCATGATGGGATATCATATTTATGAATAGAAAACAAGCTAGATTCAGCCCTGGCTGGTGTACCTCAGTGCATTGAGCGTGGGCTTGTGAACCAAAGAATCATGATTTGATTCCCAGTCAGGGCACATGCCTGGGTTGCAGGCCAGTTCCCAGCAGGGGACGTATGACAGACAACCACACATTGCTATTTCTCTCCCTCTCTGCTTCCCTTCCCCTCTAAAGATAAAATAAATAAAATCTTTAAAAAATAAATAAAATAAATAAAAATAAAATAAAATAAAATGCATAAAAAATCCTTTAAAAAAACAAGCTAGATTCAGTAGAAGTGTTGCTAAAAACCTGCATAAAAAGCTATCAGTGACACAAATGACATTGCGTGTCTGTCACTACAGATTAGTTTACAGTGAGAAAGTAATTCTCATTCACATTATCTAAGCCATCAAAAGAAACCTTCTAGGGTGGATAAAGTACTTCCCAGATAAGATCAAGTTAAAGGAGTTCATCATCACCAAGCCATTATTATATGAAATATTAAAGGGACTATCTAAGAAAAAGAAGATCAAAAATATGAACAGTAAAATGACAACAAACTCACAACTATCAATAACTGAGCCTAAAAACAAACTAAGCAAACAACTGAACAGGAACAGAATCACAGAAATGGAATTCACATGGAAGGTTATTGACAGGGAATGGGAGAATGGGGAAAAGGTGCAGGGAATGAGAAGCATAAATAGTACATTAAAATAGACAGGGGGAGATTAAGAACAGTATAGGAAATGGAGAAGTCAAAGAACTTATATGTATGACCCATGGACATGAACTAAAAGGGGGAGGGAATGCTGGTGGGCAGGTGGTGCAGGGCAGAGGGGGATAAAGGAGAGAAAAAAATAGGACAACTGTAATAGCATAATCAATAAAATATACTTTAAAAAAGAACCCTTCTATATTAATTTGCATAACCTCTAGTTAATGAAATTACATTATCTTTTAAAAAAATTATTTATTGATTTTTTAGAGAGAGGGGAAAGGAAGGAGAAAGAGAGGGAAAGAAACATCAATATGACAGAGAGATGCAAATTAAAACCACAATGAGATACCACTTCACACCAGTCAGAATGACCATCATAAACAAATCAAGAAACAACAAGTGCTGGCAAAGTTATGGAGAAAAGGGACCCTAGTGCACTGTTGGTGGGATTGCAGACTGGTACAACCACTATGGAAAGCAGTGTGCAATTTTCTAAGAAAACTAAAAATGGGACTGCCTTTTGAGCCAGCCATTCCACTGCTGGGACTATACCCCAAGAGTCCTGAAACACCAATCCAAAAGAACCTATGCACCCCTATGTTCATAGCAACACCATTTATAGTATAGTCAAGTGCTGGAAGCAACCTCAGCACCCATCAGTAAATGAGTGGATCAAAAAACTGTGGTATATTTACATGATGGAATACTATGCAGCAGAAAGAAAGGAGCCCCCACCTTTCACAATAGCATGGATGGAACTGGAGAGCATTATGCTAAGTGAAATAAGCCAGGTGGTGAAAGACAAATACCATATGATCTCACCTATAAGTGGAACCTAATCAGCAAAACAAACAAGCAAGCAAAATATAACCAGAGGCATTGAAATAAAGAACAAACTGACAATAACCAGAGAGGAGGGGGAAGAGGGATAATGGGGGAAAATAGGGGAAGGGCCATCAAGAAACATGTATGAAGGACATATGGCAAAGCCAAAGGGGGTAGGTTCAGGGTGGGAAGTAGGGAAGGGTGGGGTGGGGTGAGTGGTGGGGTAAAAATGGAGACAACTGTACTTGAACAATAATAAACACACATATATATTTTTTAGAGAAATATCAACGTGAGAAAGAAACATCAATGTGAGAGAGAAATATCGATCAGTTTCCTGTCATACCCACCTTGACCAGGGACTGAACCCATAACCCAGGCAAGTGCCCTGACCAGGCTGGTGACCTTTAGCTTTACAGGATGATGCCCAGCGAACTAAGCCAAACTGGTCAGGACTGAAATTATTGTATATCAATTCTTAAAACCATTATGAGGATGAAAGAGTCACAGGAGAAATAGTCAGGGAAAAACAGGGTGGAGAAGGATTGATTTTGTATATTAAACAGAAATGTGGAGGAGGCTGGATTTTTGCCATATTCTCTGGCTCTATTAATAGACAATACACCCATGGATCAAAACAAAATCATTAGGCACTAACATAGAGAAATGTATATGCAGATCTGAGACATTTTTATTTATAAGATGTCCTCTCCATAGGAAGCCTAAATTTACTTTACTGCACTGCATGAAATAAAAAATGGAAAGAGAAAAATATACACTCCTGCATCACAGAGGCATCATAATGACAGATAATGTTCCTTGTTGTGGGGAGTCTTCCATGGACACAGGTAGGGGGAAGAGAAGCAGAGATGCTTTCAATGACAGCAGGAAGACAAAAGCACTACTACTGAAAGATCAGTAAGAGCACTACGCTAAAACTCCTTAACTTTTCTTTAACAGAGAAGTCAGAGAGTGAAAATTACATGGACATTTCTTTTGGAAAACACTGTCTTTGCCCTGTTTACCATGTATTTTACCACTACAATCACTAATACAGCAGTCATATTTTTAAGCCATCACAGTTTTACTTTCTGGGGGCTTGAAGAGCCACAATTCTTAGAAAAATAATTTTAGTAAAGAATAACTCAAATGATTTGTTGCCAATGACACTCACGTTTTGCACTGTAATATAAATTGAGACAGAGCATGTTTTTAAAATGCATATGGATGCAAAAGAGCATTGCAAGCCAAACAAATCAATATCTGTTCTTCATTTTGTACCCTACTTGCTAGGGAGTAGAATTTAATAACATATAATGCCTTATTTTAAAAAACATATTATTAGGAATCTTTGAAAAACTTAGTCCTTTTCATTTACACTTGATAACTGCAAAACATGACAACCTCATTAGAAAATAGCATCGAAGCTGAAGTGAAACAATGCTGATTTAAGAATGTCCATATTCACACTAGGGAGTGGACATTATTTACAAAAGTTTTACTGTGTGATAAATTTGAATGGCAACCCCAACCAAGTTACCAACATTTGCCATTATTATTAATCAGTCTGTCCACTGCACTTCATTTCCTGTAAAGTATCTTTGCCCACACTAAAGTGGTTTTTCCTCACTATAGCCTTGGGAAATAAACTAGAAAATCAAGGCCTAAAGAGGTTATATATGACTTTCTCGACATCAAAGAGCAATTAAAATTCAAGGACCAGATTACTAATCTAATGTACTCATAGTGTGAAATAAAAGTCTCATTATGTTTATGCTATAACATTAAATATTGTGATACTAGAAAATTTTTGATTTAATCTTGTAAAGAGATTTTTGAAGAAACGCGCTACCAAAAATGGTTGGATATGAGGGTTGGTATATCTTTAACGTGTCTGTGAAATGAGATACAAATAATTGAAGACAGATAAAATTGCATATTAGGTAGTATCTAAACTACTTACAGAATCTAAATTCCATTTCCCCATAATCAAATCCCCATAACTAGTTTACTTTGAAGCTATTAGCTTCAGCCAGATATGACACTATTGTTTAATCTTCAAGTTTCACCTGCAGAAAACAAACAACTGCTGCAATAGAATCCTGAGCAGGCCCTTGCAGTGAACTTGTGAGGTACCTATATGAACAAATGCCCATTCTTCTCAGGATTTAGAGCCCAACATGTTCCGCCACTGAGGGGCTGTAGCAGCTTTAGGTAACCAAGCAGTACGCTACGTCAAGCCTGGATGCAGGCAGTAAGGCTACAAAATGAAAACCTGACTAAATGTTTGTCCTGATGCAGTTTGAATAATAGTAAGAACAGAAAATATGGGGCAAAATTGGATGAACTGCAAACATCCCAAAGCAGATTTGAACAAGCTGACAGCAGCATCCTAAAATTTATTAGCGTAACTGTCAGTTGTGCAATAGGCTATACGAAATGATTTGGGGATTTCAATTTAATTCCCAATGGGCAGATGTTCACATCATTACAATCACTGTGAAACGGTTTTCTTCCTTGCAATCTCAGTAGAGACATCAAGAAACTCAGGGGCTCGGAGAACCTAGGACCTATTTGGACAAAGTGGTCCCTCTAGGTGAGCCCAAGGGTACTTTTAGGGACAAGGACTTTTATTTTCATAAAATCTTGAGTATAAATACTGATTCCAGTCACCACAATTTGGGACTTAAAAAAAAGCAAGGTAATAAAGAACACAAACACAGAATAAGAGGGGAAAATCTTATATTATCAATAAAATGTAGAACTGGAGAATCTGGATACTTTTGTTTTCTATATTATTTTTCCTATATCCTATTTCCTTACTGTTGAGTCATAAGTACTATATAGAAAACATTGGATTTGGAGTGAAAAGACCTAGGTTTTGGCCCTTGTATTCTGCTATCCTGCTCATGTAATTCTAGATGAGTAATTCCTCTGTAAAGTGGGAGTGGAGCTTTGCTCTGTGTATGTAATAGGGCTGTTGTTCAGATCCACTAAGGTAATAAATAGAAAAAGATTTAAACAAACTATGTAATATACTTTTTAAAAAGAATATACTTATTTATTTTTAGAGAAGGGCAGGGAGGGAGAAAGTGAGGGAGAAGAACATCAGTGTGTGGCTGCCTCTCACATGCCCCCCACTGGGGACGTGGTCCACCATCCAGGCATGTGCTCTGACTGGGAATCGAACCGGTGACCCTTTGGTTCTCAGGCTGGCACTCAATCCAGTGAGCCGTACCAGCCAGGGCAAACTATGTAATATGTTAAATGCACTGACTGATCTGAGAAGCTTCTTTGCTTACCATGTATGCATTACCTGAGCAGACTCAATATTGAGATCGCCAAACCTTGGACTTGATCATTACAATTGTCCACCTTCCTTACAAAGTAAATAAAGAAGCCAGAATAAAGCAATCACAAATTTGTGTCAGGGGATATACTATGTGCAGAGTGCTATATTCAGTCAAATTCGTATTGCTTGGTCGACATGTGCGCATGTGTGTGTATCTCTAGTGTGCCCCCACAGCAAGATATAAGGAACTCATGGTATAAGGAAACATATTTACTATCATCTATTTCTTTAGTATTTCTTTTTTGGACAAATACATCTAATAGGGTTTTGCAGTCTTCTGAATGTCTTCCAGAGTACCCTAAGGCTCTTGCCATTCAGCATTTACATCAGCCCAGAGCTTAAGATAGGGCCTGGTACATGGTAAGTGCATGGTTAACTCTGGCTGAATAAATGAGCTGCCCCCATACAAGCATCACCCTTTTTCTGTGTTCCCTCTGACCATGAGCATACTTTCCACTTAGATTTGTTGTCTGGGCCAAGGTGCTTATATTGTCATTGTTTGTATTTACTGTTTGTTGTATGTGACAAACACATCCTAGTGTGACATCCAATAAGTCACAGCCTTATATAATCCCCTCCCCTTGAGTGTAGACAGAATCTGTCACTTGCTTCTAATCAATAGGATATAGACAAGGCAAAGAGATTTTTCAGGCATAATCAGAAGCTCTGGTGCATTGACTTTAGCTTAATTAAAACAGAAGTTATTCTGGGTAGGCCTGACCCAGTATGGAGAGCCCTTTAAAAGAGGGTATGGGCCATATCTGAAGTTCAAGACTTTAACTAGCAGGCACTTTCTCCAAGGCTGGTTTTGAGGAAGCAAGCTGCCATGAATTCTACAGTTTCAAAGAAATTAATTCGGCCAGCAATGTAAGGAAATTGGAAGTGGATTTTTCCCCAGTCTTGCCCCCAGATGAGAATGAGCCCAGCCAACATTTTGTGAGACTAAGCAGAGAAATCCTCTAAGTCATGTCCTGACTTCCAACTTACAGAAATTGTGAGGTAATAAATTGGTGGTGTTTTAAACCACTCAGTGTGATAATTTGCTACCAGCCATAGAAAACCAACATAGTCTGTGTACAGATCGTATTTCTCATCCTAGAGGATAAGCATTTTGAGGGAAGAAGATACATCTGCCTTTCTTCTCTCAGTGCCTAGGGCCCAGCCAGGAACACCGCAGATGTGCTTGCAGGCTGAAATAAATTATTTCTAGTTGTGAGCACTAGGTATTATATTTATCCTCTGCTGAAACTGTGTTCAACTGGGGAAGTAAAACACAATATACTGACTTCTATTTTGCCACATATTTTTCAGCAGAGTGGCAAAAATTAGACACACATGAAAAACAGTGGGAGTTGTGTACCTATTTATCAATGCATGAAGCTGAAAAATGATCGCATTCCTTTTAAAGATGGCAATAATGGAGGATGAAAAAATAATTCAGAAATCCAATTACAATGAACTGACTAACAAACTGGCTATGGTGGCCACACATGGCTGGTATAAATCAGAATTATTTTCCTCTTTCTTAATTTGCTTCTCAGTCAGGCTATGGGCTTTTAAAGTAACTGCGATATCTATTTTATATCTGACCCTCAGAGAGTTTTTAACAAATTTAGTTTTATCTCAAAACTAAACACCTTGAGCCCATGCTAATTTGCTTATGTAAAATAACAATACACTTCTTCCAATAGCTAAGTTTCTAATCAAAACCTTAACATTCTTCTTGCCAATCAAAAATCAGCTTCTTAAACTCAGCAACATGTAGAAGCCAAAATGAAGATCCCATAGGAAAGAACCCGAGGCCTAAAAAATCATTTTTTGTATTTAGTCTGTTTTGTTACCACTCTCGTTTTCTCTCTAGCTAAAATATTAGTTACTCATTACTACAAAGGGTAACAATAAGTGTGGCAAATAGCATGGAGAATCAAATCCTTCATACTGCTTTTTAAATAAAAATCCTACCTATATATTCTCATTTCAGTTGCAAGAAAGACCAAACTTCAAGTAGCCTAATATTCCTGGACAATATAAAAGGACATGAAGTGTTATCGGTGACTCGCCGTTCATGTTGAGGTAGTAGCCACCAGGAAATTCTAAGGTCTGTTATTTAAGTTAAGCAAGTCCCTTACCCCCTGGTTAAAATGCAAACAGCACTGGGAGATCATCCCACAGAGCCTCATGTGGCTTAAGGTTCTAAATGACTAAGTTTTTCAGCTCCTTCCCTGAGAATAGGTTTTATGTTTTCCAGGGAGTACACACAAAGGAGGAGGGTAAATTCCCCTGCTGCCTGAGGGAAGAGGAGACATCTATCACTGAGATGTGAAAACATACACAAGAAAGTGAGGTCCATCTTCCAAACCTGTTGAAGAAATCTCCTGTATGGAGGCCTGAATGCAATGTAGTGTCAGCGATATCTGTTGCTGCCTACTGCAATGAGTTGTAATGTAAGATTTCCGTTTCAGATGCATACCTAGAGATTTTTTTCTACTTTCATTAGTCATAAAATGAATTAAGGCAATCTCATCATTCTTAACACACATGCAAGTGAAAAGATCCCAAAAAATTTACTCTTGGATATATAGGGCAGTTGAAGAAGTTGATTCTGAAAAATTCATGGCAGAAAGGAATATATTTCCACAAGTTCCTCTTGTATACCATCTCCCTCACCCCATGGCCTTCATTACTTTTAGAAAATGCTCAAGGATGTATATCATCTAGAGAATTGAGTGAATTTGGAAGATCTGTGATAAGTTAGAAAGCTGGCTTGCTACTCCAATCCTTTCTTCTGAAATAGTTCCCTAAACACCCTAACAAAGCCATAGCAAATGGTCCCTCCGACATACCACAGAATGTATGCTTTTGAAAGTAATCAAGGTTTTGCCACTCTGAAGCAGCTTTTTTGGGATACTGATTTTAAGCTGTTTATTAAGAAACAAAAGACTCAAAAAGATCCTTTGATCCTAACCCCTTTCTTGCCCAAGAGATTCAGACAGAAAATCCTGCTTCAGTAAAGGGAATCTTAGGATGTTGCTTTAGCCCAACTTAACAGAGGGCTTCATGCAGGGAGAGTCTGTTAGCTAGATGTGTCCCTTCATGTCCCACTGTTTCTGAGTTGCCTAGCAAGGATTCTTCTGCCTTCTGTGTCTGGCTCTCCCTCAAGTACCTGTAAATCACCCATTCCTACTTCCAAATCTAATACCCAGACCCTCCTCTTTCTCCCCTGTCTAAAAATGTCATGTCTACCCAATGCTACCTCACTGTCTGAAATTTTCATGCTTGTGTGAATTCCCCATGTGCATGTATTAAAATTTTGATTTTCTCCTGTTAATCTGCCTCTGTTAACTTGATTGGCCCAGGTAAAGGAACTTAGATGGTAAGAAGAAATGTATTATTATTTTAGCCTCCACACCTTTATGCTTCTACTTATTTTAACATATCCACCTTAGATTAACTTCCCTACCTTTTCTAAAGCCCAAATAAACCTCACCTTTCTGCAGTACATTCCCAGATATAAAACATGAGATATAGCCAGAAGCTCCCTTTTTCGTCATTCCAAACCACTTCATTTATATTTTTTTACTGTTCTTATTACATTATAATGAAAGGATTTTTGTTTGTTTTATATCACATATACCCCAACTTCTACACCGGGAACCCCATAAGGGCAAAAATTATGTCCTATCAATCTTTACACACACCGATCTTCCTTCTACCTAGCACAGTGTCTATCCCAGTACATGCCACAGAGTGTGCACTCAACTTATGTCAGCTGGATTGGATTAGAAAGTTGGTGTTAGAAGTCCAGAAAAAAAAAGTGCTCCAAATAGCTCTTTTCTGCCAAATAGGGACTTGTTTCTCACAAATGGAATCCCCAGATCTAAAGACCTAGAAAAAAATCCTTTATGATTTGAATACTACTTCAATTTAAGGGCTCTAGAACAGTAATTTCAGGGGAGGGCACTATACTCTTTAAGCTACCAAATGAATCAGCCTTCAGTGAAAAGCCTTTGTTTATACTAAAAGTTCAATCCAGGTGATAAGTGATTTGCATCTCATCCAAATCAATAATCTTATGTACTTCATAATGTAACAGATTTAATGAAAGAAATGGGAGTGGTAGAAAATAACTTCCTGTATTCAAGAATCTTGCAATATAGTTGGGGAGATCATTTTAATCCATAAGAAAGAATTAGATAACAAAATATTACTATACAAACATGCAACATTTTTATTCTGATTATATAAATGCTGTAGGAAAATAATAAAGTCAAGTTAGAGTCATGCAGCTTGTAATATTTCATGGGCCTTAAAGGATGGAAAGGATATAATAAACAAAGAGTGTTGAAATAAAGGCTGCCTAACACTTTAAAGCATCTCAAAGAATCCTAGAGCATGCAAGGAAACTAACTCCTCATTTTACATGAGAACAAATAAACCCAGATTGAGCAAATGACTTACCCAAGGACCCACCGTGGATATGTGCTGCGCCAGGAGAAATTCTTCCTTGTTACTATCACTTCAAGTCATCTCCTACAACCTTGCTTAAATCAATCAGAGGCTGTTTGTTTTCTATGGGGGCATAAATTAACATGCATACTTTCTCACTGGAGCTATGTCTATGTCAATTTTTTTAAATTTTTATTTATTGATTTTTGGAGAGAGAGAAAAGGAGAGAGAGAGATAGAGAGACATGGATTTGCTATTCCACTTATCGATGCATTCATTGGTTGATTCTTGTATGTGGCCTGACCAGGGATCAAACATACAATCTTGGTGTATCAGGACAATGCTCTAAGCAATTGAGCTTCCCTGCCAAGGCCTGTGTAAACCAATTTTAAAAGAGAAACCAGAAATGTTGACAATACAACCATAAAAACTTGAATAAATCTATTGCACTTAAACAACAGAAAACAATTTCTGGGGAGGGAAAGGTATGAAGCTAGAACAGCATTTCTATCATATTTAAAAGATGTGAGTTATATCATCAGAAAGACAGGGAACAGGATTTCCCAAGAAATAAAATTAAACTTGTTTTATGAATGAATTATAATCTAATCTTTTTTCTTTTTCAAAATCAGCTAATGATTTAAAAAAAAAAGTCACTGCCCAGCAAACTACTCTAAGATTGACCATCTGAAAGAAACTTCCTTCCTTTTTTACATGTTAATCCCTGACATGCAGAAGCAAGTTTATGTTCTGGCAACATCTGAGCTGCAAGAAAGTGAGGCTAGCAACATCTGCCTTGATAAACCACATAGCTGTAAGCAAGCTTATAAATTAAATTAAGTGTCTCCATTTAATTTTCCATCTCTCTGAGGACAGGATGACAGACTGAAAAGTGTCAAACCCAAAGAAATCAGCCTAAACTCATCCCAAACAGGAGACTTAAAGTAACTCAGTAATATTCCACATTTTACAAAGATACATTAAGACACATTTCACCTCATCAATAAAATTGGTAGTGCCCAAATAAAATCATGCCATGATATTCCATAAGAGGCATAATTTATCATGGACATAAATTGTACTTAAAAGTTCAATTATTGCCTTAAATATATAACTATGTAGAAAAAACCCAGATTATTGTTAGGTATAATCCCTTCAGTCTAATATATATTAGAGTGAATGGGGCACGTCATCAGGAGACTTTTGTTCCCTTGTTTTGGGACAGCATACTTATCACTACCATTGACATTTATTATTAATTCATCCAACACATATTCATCGGTAACTACTAGATGCTAAGTACAGAGCTAGGTGAGGGATCTGGCAATGAATGAAGTCTATATATAGCCTACATTGTCATGGAGCTTATTATCTCCCTCTTACTGGACAAAATGTACTGATTACCCTTCTAAAGCATTAGAACTCATTAATTCAGGATCAGTTTAAGTCTCCTTCCCCCGGTAGCTCACAAGATTATATATATATAAATAACATATATATTCTGTCCAGAATGTATCCAGCCATGGACTACAAAAAATAGACGCATTTATTGAAGAAGATACAACACAGGTGGCAAACATAAGGCCCACGGGATGAATCCGGCCCTCCACCTTGTTTTATCTGGCCTGGAACCTTGTTTCTACCCAGTGGCAGTGCCAAGCTCTCGCTCAACTGTTAAGGAGTAGTTACATCTATACAGTCCTCAGATTACATTCGGCCCTTTGAAGGCAACCACCAGGCTGATGTGACCCTCGGTGAAAATGAGTTTGACACAACTGAGATACAAGATACAAGAAGCATTGTACATAAGACAATGATGCCTCAGTCCCCTTCAAAGTAGGCACCTTGGGACCTCACACAGTTCTCCCAGTCGCCATCAGCTGCCCCTCATATTTCCCTGAATCTCATGGACCATCTGAAATTTCTTCCTTTTTTTTAAGATTTTTTAAATTTATTTTTTAGAGATAGGGGAAAGGAGGGAGAAAGAGAGGGAGAGAAATATCGATGTGTGGTTGCCTCTCGCACAACCCCAACCGGGGACCTGTCCTATAACCCAGGCATGGGCCCTGACTGGGAACAAGCTACCGTTGAGTTCACAGGTCAGCACTCAACCCACTGAGCCACACCAGCCAGGGCTGTCCCCTTCCAAAGGTGATTTTAGGTTTGGGAAAATCCTAAAAAAAAAGTCATAGGGCACCAAATCTGGGCTGTAGCGGGGCTGAATCACCTGGGTGATTTGATATTTCACCAAAAATCTCTGCACAAGATGTGATTCGTGAATGACGTATTGTCATAATGAAGCTGCCAATCACCAGTTGCCCATAGCTGCAGCCTTCTAAATCATCAAAACAGTTTCTGCAGAGGAATGTTCAAGCTTAACACAAAATGTGATGCAGATTCATTGCTCTACTCTGTCATTTGGAATGTGACGGCCACACAGCACACATGTTTCCTCACTGGCATCTACCACCCCCACTGACTAGTATAGGCAAGTCATCATTGTTCACACATGCGCATTCCAGTCCACTCTCCTTGGCTGCCAGGTTACATCTATGTCATGCAAACCGTTCTCATTACATTAACAGTGGCTGGATTCTTTCTGGACAGACCTTTCATATATACCTGACTACAAAAAGAGATATGCACACATGCAGAAAAAGATAGACTCCAAAAAAATGTGGTTCCAAAAGTGACTTGTTCATCATTGGTGGGCGTAGGAGGTGTAACCTGCATCTTAATGAATCAAAAACTAAAATACACAGATTCCCTGCTATGGGCAAGGAAGTATACTAAGCTTTAGTAGGGAATCAATGAGCAAAATGGCAAACTGTCTAAGCTAGACATAAAGCAGCGGTACCAAAAACAAAGAAAGTGAAAGACATTATGAAACACTGATGGGACATAATGAATGATTATATATGGAAAGGAAAGTACAAGAAGGGCACCAAGAAAACAAAGTTTCAAGCCTGGGTAGCTGGGTAGATGGTATCACTGACAGAAACTGAGAAGGTAGGTGGAGGCTCCAACCTTGGAAAGATGATATACTCACAATCACATCATCTTTGGAAGCACAAGGAGTTTCAGATATCAGCAAAATATTCAAGTGTAAATATGGGACAGGAAGTTGGACACATGGGACCATAATGTAAGAAATGCATTTTTAAAAATCACTTATATAAGAAATAGTAATTACAGTTATAAAGGTAGATGAAATCCCCAATGGAAAAAAAAAAGGTACAGGAAGAAAAACAAATAAGGAATCTTGAATATATTCACAGTTTGAGTATAGGAAAAAGAAAATAATCCAGGAAGAAATGTCTATTTTCTTTATTCAAGGAGGCTTCATGGGAAATGAACAATACTGACATCAGACAAAGAAAAGACAAGCAGATTCTTCTCAGAAAGGTGATATGTGTTAGGCAAAGGATTAGGGGATACTATAAAATCAGTTTCCTCTGATTCACTTACCATTATCTATCTGCCTGTCTATCTATTTACTTTGGTTACTGAAAATATTTTAAGATTATATTTCAGAATATACCTAATAGAATCACACTTCAGAGGGGTCACATTAAAGAGCACTGTCTGGGTGGGTGTCTGAAATGAACCTGCCACATCCAACAATCCAGTTCAAGATTCAGATGCCTTAACTTAGAAATTCCTAAACTTAGACACACACACAAGAAAAATAAGTCAAATTTTGAAAAACCAGAATTCTCCTGGTCCCTGATTTAGTAACAAATAAAGATGTGGGAAAATAGTAGCTGAAACCCTGTCTGGATACTGGCCATACCACTTACTATCAACATTAGCCCAACTACTTAATGTCTTATGGCCTCAGTCTTCTAAACTTTCAAATGGAACATAACAACATAATAGTACAGGTATCAGATTATTGTGGGGATTCAATGAGATAACAGGTGTAAAATGAATAGAACAATTTTTGGCTTTTATAAAATAATTGTTCATAACTTGCTATATCACATGCATACACTTGTCAATAAACAATGTAGAGAAGCTGACATAACTTTTTAAAGGTAGGTTGAATACTGCATTTTCTACTGTTATTTAATGTACAAGTATGTCAGGCACATAAGATTATCCCCAACCTGACAGAAAAATGAAAGAACAACATGAAAAGTCATTTATAAAGACCTACTAAGTGTATAAAACAAAAATAAAAACTCAAGAATGAGAAAGTATAAAACAAAGAAAGCATATTCACTTTCTTTGTGGAATGTCAAGAATGACAAAAAAGGAGTAGATTTTCAGGTGGCTTGGTAAGCTGTAAATTTTTAATGGGAAATTATTATTCAAGGAATAGTCTATATGCAGTTCCAAATCATCTTATGAAGAAGTGTTATCATTAAGGAAATGACCTTAAGACATTGTAAGTAACCACCAATGCTATGTGGATATCGAATATTCTAGGCCAATTTCATTTCCTTCCATGATAAAAATGATAATTTATTTTGATCTCTATTAAAAACTGACTTAAATGCCATGAAATTCTTTTTAAAAAAATTTTTAAAAAAGGCTTACACTAGGGTTCAGTAACTTCACTACACTGGAGGGAACCAACAAGCCTGTAACAGCACAAAAGAAGGCCAATGGCAAAACTGAGAAGAGAGTGGTGGGAAAAGTAACAGAAAAGATATACAGGGGCAGGCAAAAGTAGGTGGACTGTGCCACTGTGACATTCTTTTGCATTAATAAAGCTATTACAGTAATTATAACCTGCATGTCTTTTTCCATATGAACAACTGTAAACCTACATTTTCCCACCCCTGTATAGAGAAAAAATAAAGGGAAAGAAAACAACTGGATGGGGGGAATAGTGCCATGATAAATGTGCCCAGTTAATATCTGCAAAGTGCTTAGAACAGTGCCTGGCACGTAAATGCTCTATATGTTTGCTACATAAAGAATTCTGCACAGCAGGTCCTCAAATAATGGTGTTTCATTACAATGTTGATAGGAAAGAAAATCAGCTCCCAGCCTGGACAACTGTCTGTGTGGAGTCTGCATGTTTTCTCCCCATGTCAATGTGGGTTTTCTCCAGCGACTCCGCTTTCCTCCCACATCGCAAAGATGTGCATGTGAGGTGAACTGGCGTGTCTACACTGTCCCAGTCCCAGTGGGTGTGGGTGTGTGTGAGTGCCGACCCCTGTGTGGGAAGATGTACTGGCAAGGGTGGGTCCTGCCTTGCAACCTGAGCTGCCAGAAGAGGCTCCAGACACCTGTGACCTGGAACTGGAATAAGCAGGCTGGAATTCTCTTACTTCTTTTTATTCATCTTTCTTAATTGGATGTAGGGCTCACATTTATTTCAGTGTTTAATATTAGGAGTGTTTGGGTCTTTATTTAGGAATTTGATGATGTTTTTGAGACCAGAAATATGCCATTAGGAACTTAACTCTTATTTATATCAATTAGCCTACAGCACAATTGGTTTCATGTAGTTTTGTTTAAAGTGACAATTTCCAAGAAACTATAGAAGATGTTAAATGAGGACTTACTGTACAACATGACTTCCTTATCCTTTGTGTAGATGCTCACATGCTTGAAAGCAGAAGCCTAGAGTAAATGATTTCTCAAGGTCTTCTGCAGCTCAGTAAACTCTATGTATTCCCACAGTTTAAGAGACTTCACTAGGGGGAAAAACTGTATTGTTAATGCATCAGAATTTTATCTCCTATGTCATCACTTTCCATTTTACTTAAAGGTATAACAACTATTTTTTTAATAGATATCACTCACTCAGTAGATTTCTTAGACTTTGTGTGCAAGATATACTTCATCTGATAGTAAACACATTAACAACTAGTTTTTTTCCTTTAATCCTCACCAGAGGACATGATTATTGATTCTGGGGAGAGAGGAAGGGAGGGACAGAGAGAGGGAGGGAAACATCAATGTGAGAGAGAAACATCAATCGGTTGCCTCTCATATGTGCCCCACTTGGGGACCAAACCTGCAACCTAGGTATGTGCCCTGACCAGGAATCAAACCCATGACCTTCCAGTTTATGGGATGGGTTTATGGGGCAATGCTCCAATCAACTGAGCCACACCAGCCAGGGCAAAAACTAGTATACTTTAAATAGCTTATTCATTTATATGGTAGCCCTGTCAGTAAGTTCTACTATAAATCATTTGGTACACCAAACTCTGTCTCCATCACTAATGAAATAGGGAAGACTTCCAGCCAAGATGGAGGCGTAGGCAGACACACTGTGCCTCCTAT
Source organism: Anoura caudifer (assembly GCA_004027475.1). Lineage (NCBI taxonomy): Eukaryota > Metazoa > Chordata > Mammalia > Chiroptera > Phyllostomidae > Anoura > Anoura caudifer. Next base: position 264 of record PVKU01004831.1, on the reverse strand, counting down.
CACAGCCAAAATTAAGGACAACAAAGATTTAGAAACAAGAAAACAACCAGAACTCAGAAAATCGAACTGTTTGGAAGTCCAACAACAATTCATTCAGACCGGTAAGAGGGGTGGAGTCACGGCAGGAAAAAGCGGAGGTGCGGACCGGGCATGCAGGCAGCAGCGGCTGGCAGCCCCCAGGTGCACAGGCGGTGACTAGCAGAACCCGGGCACGGGGTGGCAACTGTGCAGAACCAGTGAGGCCGCACAAGGCAGCTGGCTGAC